>BMAW01052957.1:1356094-1405554 GCA_019974015.1 Nephila pilipes
ATAATAATTATACCATTATTATTTCTAAAAGCACAATAATAATTATAAGAAAAAGAAGCAACTCATAAAAGCGAACACTATTACAAATAACAAATCATTATAAAACATTAATTAATGTAAACTTCATGATTTTAAAATGATTCAAATTAGTAAGATATTCTAAATGCAAAAGAATGGTAAGAACACATAAAATAGCAAGATACACATATAAAGAAATCAAAATAATATCCTTGCGTTCAGCAATAATTGATAATGTTCACATTAACCGTGATAATGCATCTGCATGTGAGGCATATTTAGATCCCGTACAATGTTCGATTTAAAATGTCCTTATTTAAATCAGGCTACCAAAAGTTAAAACGAATTCTTTCACTGGTCTTTTTAAATCCCATATGACTTCCAAAAACAAATTCGTGAGCCAATTTTTAATACTTGAGTTCTTCTAATTTTAAGCTAAACCACTTGAGCTACCTTTTCTCCAATTACTATATCGTCATGGAATAGATCATCTCTCAAATAAAATTTCCATTTTTTTCATCATAAATTGTTTCTCTCTCTCGAGTGGGAAATAACATTTTCTGATATTTGCGTTCCGCTCACTGCCCCTCCTCTGGTAATGAAATCAGACTTCTGCCCTCCACAACAATATCCATTAATCTCCGATGGTGATTCATCGCTTGCGGTTTCGTATACATTCTCTTGCAATAGGTGGCAAATTTTTAATAGGATGATCGCTTGACCTTGATAGTGCGAGAAAGACTTGACTTCTTAGGGCTCGATGTGTTCAAAAAGGTTACTCCCTGAGACCTTTATTTACAAACACGCTATTCCTTCAGATAGTTTTGGTAGCTTGCTTGATAAATGTGGTGATTATTTACATAGTACTTAAAAATGGTTACAAATGTGATTTAAAGGGGAAATGCAACTTTCTTTTTTTTTTTATATATATACAAATCAAAATGGCCGAATCCCAAATAATTTTTCTAACTAAAATTAATTACATGTAATTAATTCGTACTAAAAAACCAAAAAATCACTCACCATGCCTGACAACACCGGGAATGACGCTCTTTTTTGTAATTTTTAAATCGCATCTGAGTTTTGAATCACCCCTGAGTTCTGAAGCTTCTGTTACTGAAGTATCTTGGGTTTGCTGCAGCAAATCTGCGTAAATGATGCGTGCCATCTCGCAAACTAGTCTTTGTCAGGATGTCTCCTGCTAGTTGCTCCTCTATCAATCACAAAAATATACGATTCTCAATTTTTTTTCATTAACAGAGTTGCGTATCATTGAGATAATTTTCTTGCCCTTAGTTGGAGTGTTACAGCTTATATCGATGCATTCTGCTTCAGAATAGTACATATGATTGAAGTAGTGCGTTCGTACTGTGTTACCAAGCCTTTTACGCTATTATATTTAATTACATGGATATCATGCCCTCAGGGACTTACCTACTTCGGGTAAGTACGGGCTTCACGAAATCGAGAGATCTGAGTGATCTATTTCTTTCCTATGGGGTTCACTGTCTTTGGTAAACACGGGTGACGCACCTCCGGGATACCCTAGCGATCATTCTGCTTGTCACAACTTTTCTCCTTTTTATTTTCCTTTCCGTCTAGATCACAGCTAACAGTTCCGATTGCTATGTCTACTCGTTTCCATTCATTTTTGTTTCTCCTGTATTGAATTATTTTTTGCTCATTTCTGTTTTTGTACTTATTTGTTGCAGCATGTATTTGTTTCATTTTTGTTTTCATTTCTGTCTATTGGCTTTGCCTACCCGCATGTTTACCGTGTGCGGCGTCCCGTAAGGAGGAAAGTGGGATCCTGGGGATACCTTTTGCGTTCCCCTTTGGCCCATGCTTCGCTGTAGACGGGTAGCAGGAGTGAGCCCGCTTCTGTCAATCGGCTGGTGATAAGTCTCTTTGTAGTTTCATCCGCAAAGAGACACTGCTGTAGGGCTAGTGCTGCAGATAAGGGGTGCATCGGGTTTCCCGGTGGATCCTCGCCCTGATGCTGCAGTGCTATATCCTGGATGACCTTCAGGTAAGTGCCGTGCCTGGCGATCGCTAGTTGTCCGGTAACTACCTCTCTTGTTGGACTCCATGGTGGATGGAGGCACGCCAGGATGAATAACACATTTATTTCATGGATCCTAATTTTTCGTGCCTGGGTAACAGCCTTATTTTACCCACATCTTCTAAAATCGATGACATTGCTCAGCATTCCCGTTTTTTTATCCTTACATTACCCAACTATAAAATGGCTCTACAATCTCTATTTGCAATACAAAAAGCATTGTTAGGTATAGGTGGTGAACCGAAATCGGTGAAAAATTAAAATCCGGCAATTTACTAATAGAAACTCGCAACGCGTTACAATCTAAGTCATTTTTATCCGCCAAATTTTTTCTAGATTCTCCTCTTAATGTCTCTCCCCACAAATCTCTCAACTCCTGCCCTGGCTTTATTTCTGAACCTGACCTGCTGTATGCATCCGAAGCGGAAATCCTCGATGGATTTTCCGATCAGGTTGTCACTCAGGTCAGAAGAATCACTCTTAAAAAAGACTGTTCCACTTTCCCTACAAAACATTTAATATTAACATTCAATAGTCCCATATTACCCTCAACGATCAAAGCTGGTTATTTAAACTGCAATATTCGGCCATATATTCCGAATCCTCTGCGCTGTTTCCAGTGTCAGAGGTTCGGACATTCAAAAACTGCTTGCAGGGGACAATTAACGTGCTCTAGGTGTGCGTCCTTTGGACACTCTTCCACGGATTGCTAACTGGAGCCCAAGTGTGTTAATTGTTCCCAACCTCACATTTCAAATTCAACGATATGCCCCAAATGGAAATTAGAAAAACAGATTCAAGAAATAAAATCCTCGCGTAATATTTCGTACACAGAAGCCCGAAAATTAATAGTTCCACAACTTTCTCAAACTTATGCTCAAGCCGCAAAATCTTCCGTTTCAATATTCACCCAAACCGATTCTACTTTTACAAAAGTCATATGCCCCCTCTACAATATCCGAAGCCATTGCCATCCACACCAATACCTACATCTGGTCCACTGCCTACAATTCATACATCATCTTCTCAGGCAGATATTTTTTTATCAACAGTTCCTCTCAAAACAGATGCATCTATGACTATTCCTATTCTCCATAAAGTTCTTCCTGCACCTCGAAGTCTCCCTTCATCCTCAGCATCTATTGGTTTTAAAACATTAACCAAAACGAAAAACAAATTAAATCGCCTAAACCGAAACATTTCTCATCCTTCTACAAATAATAAACCGAAAATTAATATTAAATTGAATGCTTATAAACCCAAAAAAAAGTTCCCTTACGCCTGATCTTGGAAATGACGATAATTGTATCTTGTATGATGTTGATAATTCATGGCTAATGAATGCCATGGACGAGATAGAAAACACTAAGTTCGTGAAACAGAAGAAAACACGGAATCGGTCTTAGTCTTTTTTTTGCGTTACGCTTTAATTTCCTTACCTTTTTGTATTATTGATTTTAATCAAATGTTTTAACTTTTTTTTTAATTTGACAAAAATACTTATCAGATTAAAACTTTTAAGATTTTAACTTGGCCCGCTTTTAACTTAATGTAACTTTGGCTTAACTTGTTTTCCGTTTTTTTAAATGATTCACTTGAGGTTTGACGCAGCATAGCCATATCTGGCTCTTGCGTCATAAAATTTCAATATCACTCACACTCACTCCATGGATATCATTTTTTTTTTTTTTTTTTCGTTATCTCTATTCTTTACACTCATCTTCTTTAGACTCGTAGCTATTCGGGAAAAAGAAAGGAAGAAAATCAGAGATAAATAATTGAACTTACAAAAAAAAGAAAAAAATTAAAATTCAACACAAGAATGCTTCTGTGATGAGGTAAACATGAGAATTAAACAAAGCGTAAAACACTTGCGGGAATTCTGAATGGAGTGACGGTTAACTTTTTCTTAAGCTATGAATTACTTCATATATCAGAATATTTTCATTTATCATACACATACAAAATTCATGCCATTGTTTTTTGACTGAGATTCAAAATTACCAGGTCCGTCGCCAATTGCTCTCGTGTTGCTTCTAGTGCGACGTTAATAAAACCAAACCAACCAATGCCACTGTTTTCTTGTATCTGCTTTCTAAATTGTTACACATTTTTTTCATACTTGTTCCTTTAAACTGAAACTAATCTGTTATGAATTCTGATATTTCGCTGTTCCTAAAATATTATTTAATCGGAGAATACGTTAAATGCCTTTCGTCGTCAACCCTTCTTTAATTAATTTAAAATGGCTCTCACACTTTTTAGCTTTATTTTCTCACCAAGAAAGAAATCTTTGAAAGAATTTTCTGATACAAATTTATTTTTTATGTACTGAGTGAGACAAAAAGATGTTAACATTAAATGGGTGTTTAGTCACTTTAATTTATAAGCCAGATATTTGGTTACAGGGTTTCAATTTGGCCCCTATGTCTCTCAGTGCACTTATGGAGTCTGTCAATTGTTGTTTGTAAGACCATTTGGGCAGGAATTCCAGAGATGACTTGCGAGATGCGGTGTTTCAGGTCTTCCAAGTCCCGAGTATATACATATACACGCACATACAATGTTAACATCTTTTTGCTTCGCCCTGTATTATATAAAATATATTGTGGTCCCAAATTAACACTTATCGTATCAAAAAGAAGTAAATAAGTCCTATACGAAAGAGAAATTAACATATTATATGATACAATTTTATTAAGTAATGTTTGAAATAATTTGATTAAAAGAAATAATTTTGAGGGCGTTGAATATGAAATTTTCTGATTCTTTGTTGAGTAAGTGGTAGGTATTTTATATATATATATATATATATATATATATATAATGCTAAAAGTATGCTGTGTGTGTTTAAAATAAGTTACAGTTTTGAGTTTTCAAAACTATACTTCAAAATAGCAAGGAAAAAATAGTAACTATTTTTAACACTCAATCAATAAATACTATTGTTATTTATGATTTTTTAGACCTAAAATACATCGAATCCTATCAGCTATTATTTACACAAACAAATGCACGGAAGGAAATGGGGGGGGGGAAACCCCCATTTTTGTGCCGGACAGTTTAAAAAATTTCGCAATATTTTTTTTTTTTTTTTTTTTTTTGAAAAATATTTGAAGATTATTAAAACTCTTCTAACAGTCATTAACTTGGACTATTCTTTTAAAATCATTGTTGTTCTATTTTTAATAATATATCAAAGCAACCGCTTAGAAAAAGTGAAATTATAACAATCAAAATTGAAGCTTACAATTTTTATAGTAAAGGAACACCTTAAAATAACTAAATTAAGCAAATTTATTCAAAAATATATAACAGAATATCAACTTAAGCTTAAAATCCGCTTTATATAGATTAAAATTACCGTTAAGAATATTTTACAGAAATTTTTTTTCACAATTTTTAATAAATGTACAAGTTGAAGAAAAAATTATTTTTCTTATAAAGTTGTAATTGCGCGGGATATTCAAAATGCTACAATTTATAATATATCTACATCATTTTTAATTTTCAAAGCTCTATTTATCTTAAGTAAAGGGGGAAATAAACGTTCACTTATCTTATCTCTATTCTAAATTCGAGCATATTTAACATAAATCTATCAAATATGTATCAATATAGTTTTGGACAACAAATTGCTATTATAATATATCACACACTTTTGTTGTAATTAGTTGTTTTTTTAGGCTACAGTTAGTTCACAAACTTAAAAAAAAATATGTAATTTTAAAAAGTATTTATAAAAACTAATATATTCTTATTAATTCTTAAATCATAACTGTGAAAAAAAAACTGATTTGTATAATTTTATTAATTTCAAATATAGGAAGTAGTATTTTCAGAACTCTTAAACTGTGAAACCATTAGTTCTTTTTAATCTAAATAGTAGTAAACAAACAAGAGAATATATTTTGAATTTTAATTGGGATTCCTCGGGTATTTGTTAATACAAATTGTTAATGTGTCCTTAAAAAAAGGTTTTTTTATTTTTATTTCTCATTAACATTCGTACTCATTCTAAAGAATTTAATACAAAATTCTTAGAAATTTCCTTTAAAAAATGTTAAAATTGATGAAATTTTTATTTTAGACTGTCGTCATTACCTGCAACAAAAGTAAGCCAATATTTCAACTCTTATTACATTTTTTTTAACTTCTGTATTATTTATAAATTTTTTACGCAAAACATAAATACACTGAATTAAAAAAAAATATTTTTAAGTTGTGCTGGCTCTTAAAAAGATTTTTCACGAAACATAATAATGCATTTCTTTTAATAACTTTAAAAAAATAATTTTTCAATTAGTATACAAGGTCATCAACGAAGGAAATGCTTAGCTCTGCAAGCTATAAGCCGAATACTATGAAATTTCCCAGCAGTAAAACAAATACTGAACAGCTAACAAGTCTAGGGGGGGAAAATCGTAAACATGCAATATGTTCTCACACTAATATTGCAAAGCCTTCAAGCGACAGGATAAAAGAAAGCACGGTAAATTTTTTTTATATATAATTCTCTCTATATATACTTTATTCTAATAATTAAGTTTAATTACCATAAATGCATTTATTTTATTTTTAATGGTTTTGCGCGCGCACAGCGAAAATGTTGCAGTGATTATAAATGTATGTTAATTTTAAGTATTTTAATTCAGCAAGATATTAAAATACACCTTAACATATTCAATTAATGATGACGAAGAACGTTTAAGGCTCCGTCTAATAGCTCTTTTGATTTCTTGAACGTAATGCTAATCCTATAGACTTTCTACTCCCGGTCCCAATTTTTTTTTTTCCTATTTTGTCTATTAAATACAAAAAAGTGCATCCGAATGAGCAAACAAATGATGAGGGTTTCTGTGAAATTACATTTTCCCACCGATTTTTGAAAATACACTCTGTAACCAAAAAGAAACCGACGCACCAAGATGGAGTTGTCCAATGGCGGCACAAATTGGGGGATAGGAAAATTATGTACAGAATAAAAAATGATTAAAATTCCAGAAAAATTTAATGATTTATTTCAGAGTTACATAGTTATAAAGTAACGTGCTCAATAAGGTGTTGACCCACCTCTAGCCTGGATGCAAGCTCCACTCGACATGGTATTGAGTGATAAAGCTCCCCGCTGGTCTCCTGCGGTATTTCTTACCAAATTTGCTTCAATTGTCATCAACATTCCCTGGTCATCAACATTCCCTGTTAGCTAGGTCATCAACAATCCCTGGTCGCCTTTCCATCATATGCCAGGCATGCTCGATTGGAGACATATCTGGCTGGCCAAGGAAGTGTTTGACAAGCTGTAAGACTGTTCATAGCAACACGTGCCGTATGTAGTCTGACATTATCTTGCTGAAAAATAAGGCCAGGGTACTGCAAAAAGGAACGGTAGCAAAACAGGTCTCAGAATGTCACCGACGTACCGCTTTGCTGTAAGTGTGTCTCTAATGACAACCAAAGAGGTCCGGCTATCAAGGGAAATGGCATCCCAGACCATAACTCCTGGTTGAGGGCCTGTGTGGCGTGTCATAGTGAAAGCAGGATCGGTGCGCTACCCTGGTCGTCTTCAGACACGTCTTCGATGATCGTCAGGGCACACCTGGAAGCGGTGTCGCTAAACACTATACGTCCCTAGTCAGCATCATTCCAACCTGATAGAGCCAAGCACCACAGTAATCTGGCTCGACAGTGGGCAGTCGTGAGTGGCAGGTGGCGTAGCGGTCAGTACGAACGTAGATTTAGCTCTGTTAGCCGTCTGTGAAAAGTCATGGTGGACACTCGAGTGCCAATCACACATCTGATGGTTGATAACGATGGATCAGGCGCTGTGACAGCTGATCTAATAATCACTCTGTCATCCCGATCAGCTGTGGCCTTAAGTCGACCGCTATCCTCATGATGCTGAAATCTGCCATTGTCCACCCATTCTTGTCAGCATCTTCTAATCGGCGCATCGCTTCCCCCCATATGACGAGCGATATTCCGATTTACCCAACATGTCTCTTTCAAACTTTGACAGTTGCTCGTAATGAACTCGAATTTTGGGGTGAGGCATTTTTTTGGTCGTTGAAAGGTATCCTTAATCGCAATGCAACAGAAAATTTGACCATCAGACTGAGAATCGCTTCTTATATACATCTGCTGAGAGCGCAGTTCCGATGCGTCGTACCTCCCGCTATTCATTCATTGGATACCAAATTTTAATCATTTGCATGTTCGGTCCAAATGTCGTTGCATTAGAAATTTCCTTACAATGGGCAACTCCTTCTTGGGGCGTCGTTTCTTTCTTTCTTTCTTTTTTCTTTTTTTTTCTTATTATAATGTATTTTAGAATATTTTTTTAAAACCGGGAAATTCATTAACGAATCATTGAAATAGAGATAAAAATATTTTTAAAAATCAAAAAGAAAATGTAATTTCGTAGAAATTTACATTATTTTTTGCTTTTTCGTAAAAATTTACATTATTATTTGCATTTAAATAAATGTAAAAAAAAAAAAAAAGAAAAATTGAGAGTGGTTGTAAATTCCATAGGATTAACATTACGTTCAAGAAATCAAAACCGTTAAACGTGTGCTTTAAAGGGAGAAAATTTAATGCGATGCCTGTTGTTGTTTTTCATATTTTGTTTTCGAGTTCATGAACATAAGTTTTATTAAAATCTGTGACATGCGAATATCTAAAAAAAATTCATTTAATTTTAAATGTGGCTAAATTTTACGTCCCCTCTCTTCGATACAATTAATAAAATGATATTCGTAATAGTTTTTAAGATTATGAAGCAGTAAATTGAAATTTGATGCTGAAAACTCTGAATATTATGTATGTATACGAAATAATTAATGAAGATACTCTCTTCTCCGTGCTTTCGTCAAATTCATAGTAAGATAGAATTTTAAGATATGTGATAAACACAAAATATATAAGGACACTATTGTTGATATAAATCTTTCAGATGGGAATTCTAATTCGATGGAAATCAAAGAAATAATTTAGTATACATGGCAAAAAGGCAGTGAAAATTGAAGCCTCGCTTCTACTGACTATCCCCCGAAGATTGCTTTGAATTTCTTTGATTCATTTCATTAACTAAGTTCGTTTTGTTGGACTTTAGGGAGAAATACTGGAAAATTTCTTAAGTAATCTTATGTATAAATATGAATGTTTTTCTCTTTGTCCGTTATATAAATCCTCACCGTTTATCGTATACCTCCAAAATTTTCAAGGAGCTTCACTTATGTTTCGAAGGAGCCGTAAGCATATTCCCATCAAAAAGAATTTTTAAATTCATTTTTGGTGATTATTTTTTTCGAAAACGCTACTTTCATCTTTTTTCACAACCACCAGATAACAGCATTTTTTAAAATAGTGTTGAAAAGTATCAATTTGGTATTTGTAAATCTTTTCATCCAGAAATATATCGATACAAATGAATCTGTGTTCAAACGGAATTCAGAATGAACATTTGATACGTTCCTAACATTGTATTTTGCTCCTCTCTTTTATTAAAAGAACGGAGCAAAATACAACGTAATAATGATAATAATCACGTACGGTTCACTTAAAATTACTTAAAATATTATTCAAAAGTTGGTTTTCAATAATAATAAAAAAAATTCTTCGAGCTGAATTGTTATATTTTTCAAATCAACAGTGCAAAAAACTAGTCATAAATAATATGAAAATTATCCCAATTATTTTGTTAGACTGAGAACAACAGATGTGTAAAGCCAATTTTTTCAATCCCCTGAAAGTAGAAACATGTAAAATAACTTCACGATGATTTTAATTTTTCGTTCCCAAAAAATTAAACTTCGATTCTTATTCCAAATCTAGTAAAAAGTAGGAAATCAATAAGTTTATTTAAAGTAACAGCTCATAAAAGTAAGATCAACTTCTTAATACTAATGGAGGGTTTTAGCTTTGTATTAATTTTGTTCAACACCTTAGGATGTCAGAAATTCTTAAAAATTTAATAGCATTTTATCACAATTCACAAGTGAATAATATCTTTAAATTAAATATTAAATTTTTATTTTTTGACTTCCGGTGTGTAGAGCGGGAGGTTTTTTTTCTTTATTATTATTATTTTAGTTTTTAAATTTATTAAAGTAAAAACGAATAGAATTTCATTTTCGTAGAATAATCTTTTTCTTTTTGTACAAGGAAAAAACTACAAGTAGCATTTGATTGCATCAATGATCAACCAACCCTTGTAATTCATTTTTTTCATAAAAACTCAATCTGTAAGGGATTGCGAAAGTTAGCTGCTGAAGAAAATAAGTACGAGTAGATACTGATTATTAGATATTTAATTAGTTTAATTAGTTCAATTCTACTAGTTCAAATAACACGTCACCTGATATACGAGGATGGTCAGGAAAGTTTCCTACCTACCGAAGATACCAGGCATTTTTTCTTTAATTTTTTTTTCCAAAATTTTACTATATAGTCTCCTTGTAAGCCTGCACACTTTTCCCAGCGATGCTCCCGTCTCTTTAATCCGTTCAAATAGTACTCGGCGATTTTCTCTGCAAAATAATTGTTTACGAAGGTGATGACCCCTCGTTTGACGAAAGTCTGTCCTCCGAGAGCAAATTTTAGATTGGGGGGAGGGGGAGTTGCTTGAGGCTAGATCTGGTGAGTAAGATGGGTGGTCAAGCAGTTCGAACCGTAATTCCTGGATTATCACCATGGCAACCACTGGGGTGTGAGACGGCGCATTGTCTTGGAGAAATAGAATCCCCCTCCCCTGCAAATGTGGTTATTTTCCTGCAATTTCTGCCTTCAGTATGTCAAGTAATGATGCGTAGTATGTCTCTGTAATGATTTTTCATGTTTGAAGATAATCGATTAAGATAGCTCCATGACTATTTGACTGTATTTTTGTTTCGCGTGTATAATGATATATCCAAATTTCATCTACAGGAGTGCTCCTTAAACTGTGGGTCGTGACCCCGAAATAGCGAAATGCTGTGGTTGCGAAAATTTAACTTACGCGGCACCAAACGCGCGGTCAGCTTTGTCGTGCCTAAATCTTGTGTGATAAACACTTTATTTGGACATATTCATACTCTCCTATCTTTCTCACTTTAATTCGACGGTCATCTAGCACTATTTTAGGGATGCTATCGTCAGTGTTTGCAATTTTTGGACGTCCCGAGCGTACATCGTCTCTCACGCTAGAACGGCCGCGTTTAAATTCAGCCGAACTGAAATTTCACAGTTGAAAATGATGATGCTGAGTCCCCGTACACAACGCCCATCTTTGAATTGCTTAGGCCTATTGTCTTTCAAAAACAGATATTTAATGACAGTTTTGATACTCGAATTTTTCCATTTTCACAAAAACTCTGACATCGACTCGCTCAAACGATTGTAAAATAACAACTGCGCGTCTAAAATGGCTGAAATTTCGGTGAGTATCTGTCAAAAGATGCGCAACCACATTCCCTAGCTTTAATTGACGAGTGTTGTCATCTTCACGTTAAGGTTGGAAACTTTTCAGATGTAATTGAATTTTCTGATGTAACTGAAAAGGCAGAGCTGCGTCTCCTACCTAATGGATATTTATTGCCTCTCTGTCTTAATAAAAATGAATAAACTGTCTTGATCAAACAAAATATTACTTTTATTATATATATATATATATATAATGCGTTTTATTTTACTTTAGATATCACCAGTTTTTCCTGGAGTACGTTTGGAAACAAAGGTACGTAGTATAACACTATTTAATGCCTTTATTTTATGTTAATAATATCCATCATTTTTTGACGGAATATTAGGCTATAAAATTAATTTTTCTTCATTCTATGTTTAAATTAATGATTAAACATTTGGCAAAATATGTAATTTAATTTAGTTGAAATACAATTTTCATTTCAGGATAATATTTTAACTTCAGATAAGTTTGTTAAGTCTTCTATAAGTATAACATTTTACAAGAATTTTTTCAGTAAGTTATTTTACCATGTTGAATGAGTTTGTTCTTTCATAAACTTCTGTTAATTAAAAACTGAGAACATAATTTTCTCCTATAGATACATATACAAGTGGTAGAGGAAATAATATGGAAATACTTAGAATCTCTAAAATATTATTTGTGTTATTATGGTGATGATCCATCATGTGCAGATATTTATAGATCTCACAAATAAGATAATGATGTTTTATAACATTCATCCTGTAAAAATATGTACCAATTCTGCTAGTGATAAAGATGGAGGAAAGCGTCCTCTCGCTTGACTCTCAAGATATCCCAATAAATGTTCAGTTAGGAACAGGCAACTAAGGGAACCAAGGCAACCGCTTCACTTTATTCTTTATTAACGTATAATAATCTTTACTGTACCGACAGGAACATTATCCGCAAGAAACAAGGCGCAACGAATAAGGAAATTTTTTCCATACAATTGGATGAAAGTGATCCTAGAGTACGTTCAAATTGGTTTGGATTGTTACTCGATCCTTTAGAATAACTACTGGTTCTAAGAATGACAAGAAATTACACTCTATATCATTGAATAGCCTCTTTTACATTTAAAGGTCGGGATCAAGCAGACCAGGATGGAATGCTTCTACTGGACCTTATTAAACATAAACTTTTCCTGTAGAGGAAATAAAGTGAAAGACAATTCGTCGGAACAAATGACATCCCTGCAATAATCAACTTTCTAATTTTGATGCTCTCTGCACAACTGCAAACGTTTTTCGCGACATTGACTTCAGTAATGATAATTTGAACTTTGCAACTCGACTATAAAAGTCATGTGAACCTCTCGACGAACTGTTCTGCTTGATATGAGATCTTATTGACTAATGTTTAAATTTGTCGTAGTCGTAAATTTCGACAAAAAATTCGTGCTATTGTTTGCAGATCACAGGGTGATAACTTCCTTTTCAATCCACATTTAGAAGTAATACATTGCTCTTTTTGATACCTAGTCATACTTTTAGGATCCACAATTTCGGCTGTTTTAGTTATTGAAATGTCTACTTAGGTGAGCACCAGTAATCATTCTTTTCTGCAAATCGTTGAGATCTGACATTTTAAAATATTATACAGTTGGTGTCTCATATACTTGTATAACTGTATCGCTTATAGCAGATAGCTGACTTTCTACTCTGTTTGCAATACAGAAAACAGTGGTGTTAACATCACACTGAAAATGTGTACAAAAACTCTTTTGCGCTTCTTCTTCAGTAGGTGTTTCTTTTATTTTGTCAACCACTTATATATATTTCAAAAAATTATTTCAAAAGTTTTATTCCTTAATTCGTAAATAAATTTTATTTTATTCCGCTTTATTTAAAACTCTGTTGGAAAAAAAAGAGTTCTTGTAATTATAAACAAAAATAATTAATTTATTTAAAATTTAGGGCGGTACTTAAATTTCGATTCTATCAAATTTGACATTTAAAATAATGGGACTACTATGAGGCAAATATAGCTAGTCCTATAAGGCCTCCTTTATGTGTGAAATTCGAATAGTATATAATATCAACTTAAATGTTGTCCTAATCATTTGATTATGTACAAAATTACAAGTCTTCAACCAATAGCCGAATGTGTTTCTTTGTGCGATGTGAATTGAGCAAATCAAATTTGATGTTTAAATTCATCTGAAAATACAAGGTTATTCAAAATGATTAATCCAATTTTAAAATTTCATATTTTCAAAAATAAATGACACATAGTGATAAATAATATATATGTATGCAAAGGAAAACTGCAAAAGTTTCATACTGGGAAAAATAGATGGTCTTCGCTAGTTCTTCGTGAAGCTATTTTACGAAAACTATTTTAGAACTTTCACGGAGCTACCTCGCAATTGAATAGATCGCAGTGGATAAGATGAAAGAGCTGGCTACATATGTCATATGAAATGGACCCATGCAATTTTTTTCTTTGGGGGATTTGTATAAAATAAATTGTATGTGTCTCTATTATTTGTAAATTTATTTGAATTTAAACAATGGATTTCTGCTGCTGTACAATCAATTACAATGGACACTTTACAACGTGTTTGATAGAAATTCACGAATCGAATTGACATTACACGTGTAACTAAAGGAAGTTACATCGAACACTCGTAAGAAAACTTTTGCAGTTTTCCTTTGTATTTATGTTTTACTTATCATTCTGTATCGTTTATTTTTGAAAATATGGAATTTTGAAATCGGATGAATTCTTTTAGTTTTTGTAAAACACTTGACGACTTCTTCTCGTAGATGATTATAGAAAAAATTATTACTAATTACAAAATAAACAATTAAAGAGTGACATTATTTTAAAATTTTTATTCATTTATTTATTTTGGAGAAAATGCAGTGCTAGAATGAAGTAAAGGTAGTTATTAATGGCAGAATGTTTTGCTAATGTCAGTACGTAGTGTCGACTTGTCGGAGTACCTAACCCGGTTGGGCTTCAAACTCCTCTCCTATCAGGGCAGAAATTGAAAACAAGTCAGTTCCGAGATTCCAGTGCAATCTGGTGGGCTGAATAAATTCTTGAGGCGTGAGCTTAAATCTAAAAGAAAAATGCAGTGTGTCTGAGTAAAATCTTGAAGTTCTGAGTAAGTCGATAGAAAAGTTAAAAGTCAGGAGGTGATGTCGGTAGGAGAAAATCTTGTATTTTGATTGGCTAGTGGGCTTTGTTCACTGGATTTCAGCGTGGAGTGTGGACAAAAACTTGGGAACTCTTGATTTTTAAATTAAAGATATTAAAATAATTTGTGGTAGAGCAATTGCAAATCCTTGGAGAAAGATATTGAGCTTGTCATTTTTGTTGTTTGTACTGCTCATGTTTTTACAAGCAGCTAGAAATTGAGAAAAGGATCAGGAAAGTTCTAGAATTTTTCGCATGACATCTAAAATACTGAAGCTATTTTGGTCTTCTATTAAGTTATCGGAATCTTTACTTTGCTGCTATGGGATGACTGAGATAGGTTTATCTTGATTTTGGGTGTTTTTATCAGGATTGTAAATTTGGGCGAAAGATAAATTTTTGCTAGCTGGTTTAGAGGTGAATGATTTATTTATATTGTTCGTTGTAGAAGTGGTCTATCCTTTTCTTGGTTTAGGGAAACTAGGGCACCCTTCCCATAAAGCGATGTGTTCGGACTTCTTTCAGTTTATGCAGTTAGAATTTTCTAACTTGTCTTTTACAGGACACCTCAGGTGATATGATCTTTACCACACTTGAGGCATTTTGGGCAGATGTTGTAGGTTTTTGAGGAGCGATTAAAGAAGTTACACCTGTAGCATTGCGTGGCACTTCTCATTCTGTTGTATTGAACAATTTGTACTGTTATGAATAGGCATCTTTTAATATTGGGTAGTTTGGTTTTTTTTTGCGTGAACAGTGGTAAGGGTTTCTTGGTCATAAACTGTCTTAGCTGGACCACTTTTTTTTATTTGAAAGCCTTGGTTTTCAATCTCAGTCTTGATATCATCAACAACGAATTCCTTTTAAAATGACTTTAAAATGCTTTTGCTAGGTGGTTGGGTGACGTAATTATATACTTTCTCTTCCTTGAGAAAAGAGATAATGACTCGGTGGTTGCCATTACAACTAGGTAAAAGATTGATGTAGTCTCCTGCCAACACCGATACGGTGCTTGGAGCAATCCTATTTACTTCTTGCAAGATCAGGTTGTAATTTTGCGACAGGCGCATCATGACTGCTGGGACTTAATCCTGAACTGGAGTTTGCTGGATAGATAGAGAGTCTTGACTACTGTTTGGTTGTAGAGTAAGTGCATCGAACGAGTTTGAGGTTCGCAGGCTGAATTTTACTTCTTTTCTTGGCTGCTTTACTGTCTTGGTAGGTTACTTGAAAACTTCTTATTCAGAGGCGTTTATTTTGATTCCAGAGTTGGGATAAGTGGAGGGGGGTGAGTAGTAAGGGTTGGGATAAGTTAGTCAGAGTTTTTGGGAATCTAGATGATGATCGTAGTTAGTAGAGCATATATATCCATTTATCTCACCTGCTATTTCATTTTTTAGCATAAAATACTTTACTTGTTTATTAAAATACTCTTGGTGATTTGGGTCTGCTTCGGTTGACTTATTCCGTTTTAGCTTGATAGTAGAAATAATAATTTCTGGGATCCGGAAATTTCTCTTCAAGTCTTGTTCTTTTGAGACATATAGTATATCTTTCCTGGTTCTGTAATTCTTGGTCTTCTAAATCTTCCTGGTTGGTTTCCATGCTTATCGATTCTTTGACCGAACAGTTTTCTGACTGGATGGTAGGTTTCTTGGGAGCCTGAACGTTTTGTTTAGACTTTTTCCTCCGATAACCAAGTGTTACAGATTGCTTAGTACGAGCCATGAATGCGAAGAATCATGTTTTGAATACATAATTATTTCATCTCTTTCTTCACAAAGCAATGAGGGTTAAACATTTTTTTAGTTCTTGATATGTAATTTAAGGTTTTATTAATTTAAAAGCATTAAATTAAATTTCAGACTGTTTTGGTCCGTAGGGAAGAGTGGATTGCAGGACTTTCTAACTTTCAAAACCGGAAAATGAAAAAGCAACAAAAGAATTTACAGGTATGAAGAGAAAATCTCTTCTCTTAACACAATCTATATAACGTACATAATTTTTACCCTGCTTAATATATACTGATAACTTTTTTGAATAAATGCTTTGATTTTTATGAGTTAATAAATTAACAAAAAATCATGAATCTTTTGTTTTTAATAATATTTCATAATTTGTAACAAATGCGTTCTTGATATTTGTTTTTCTTAATATCTGAACGACTGTGAATTTTCTATAATATCTGGAAAATACATATTAATATATATCATAAATTAAAATTGGACTCTTACAGAAAAAATACTTCATATTCTTGGTATTAAATTTGATTCTTTTCAAGTAAATCGAAATAATAATTCATGAATTTAGTACAGTTCATTTTGGAATCCATTTTTTTTATCATTATACATTGTTCTACATCAAAAATCGATTTTTATATTCATAATACGAAAATTTTTGAAACAATCGAATTCATGTAATTAAAATTTGTTTGGAATGTTCTTTATAATTTTTCAAACGTTTAGATTGTTTTAGATTATTACTCTAAATCTTTGAATCGGGGGTAAAATTAAAGTCACATTTAAAGGAGTTATTTTTTCTTCTTAAATTTTTAAGTTAACTTTAATGTACTTTAAGTAGACATATGAGAGCTTTTTTTAAATTCCTTATACAATGATCGAGTATTAAATTATTTAATCAAAAAAACTATAATCACATCCCAACATTTATCATTTAGAATCATATAATTGAGAATACAATATTATTATATCATTTACTAGATCTTAACTTGTAAATGATAAAAAGATAAAAAGTAAATATATTTGAAAAAGCGAATTAAAAATTTCATTAAAGGGATAAATTCAAAATTATTATGTTTGTAATTTATAAATTATGTTTTATAAAAAAAAAACGAGATGATCATAATTTTTTTGCATTAAATAATTTGTATGAATATTTTAAGCTGTCAGTTGCTATGATTGTTATAGTTTTAAAAATAATGATTCTGATTTGAAACATTTAAGTATCTTTTCCTTTTATAAAAAGGAAATACGAACTTCAATTAGATATCTTCTTTAAATATTGATTTTAGACAATGAATTCAGAAACAGTTCGAAGATCCAAAAGAATACAAATGAAGTTACAAGAGGCAGACTGTCGTAACTTGAAGCAGGTGATGCATACTTTTATCTCTGATAAATTGTTTTTGTCTTAGCAATATAATAAATTGCATATTAATATTTTTATGAAACTGTTTATTTAAAATGTACTCGAATATGTCACAGACAAAAGTTGTTTTTACGTTGCAAGAAAAGCAATAAAATCCCATTTTTCTTAAAGATTTTGATATATGGTCACCTTTTTTAACACATATCAGTTAACTGAATTAAAAAATACAAAATGTGTGCGTGTAGGATAATTTCAGAGTGTAAAAAAGAGGGTTTTGAAGTTATTAAGAAGGTATCAGGTATGATCTTTCCTACGTTTTTTTTTTCATATTTAAAACTAATTTTATTTCTTCTGATATTTTTCTGTGTTGCAAATACTCGTATATTAAATGCTTTAATCTAAAATGAAATTACAAAAGAATAAATGTCCAATTTAAATAACCTTTTTTATGGTTCTGTTTTCATAAATATATTTCTAAATTAATTTAATTTTTTTCATTTCTTAGTTTTCTCTCATGCACATTTAATAATCCCATTAATTTTCTTTAACTAAACTAATAAAAATAATAAATGAACTGAAAATTTATAAAAGAAAAATAATTTAATTATGACAAAAAGTTTCTAAGCTTTGGCAAAAAAGTTTAACATGAACTCATTCGGCACTTTCGCTGATTTCATTCCTTTGTGCTATACATATATTGCTAAGAAAACTCAAAATAATTTTAAATCCAGTTCGCAACACTATCAGAGCTATTTGGCGTTTTATCTCTCCTCAGCCAAAAAGGCAGTTAAGTAAGAAGAAAATACTTCAAACATTTTGAGAATTCAGTATCAGAAGTAATGGCCACAAAATTATTTTCAAAATTCGTTCTATTTGAACTTATTTTCAGTAATTTTTCTTTTGTTTAGAATAAACTCCACAAGAGGGTTACTTGGAAACTCTTTAATATAGTAATATCAAACCACGGCTATGTTCTAATACATTTAAATGATACTTATCTCTCCAAACTTCTACGCAAAAGGAGAACATCGAGGTCAGGTTCATATAACACGAGCAGTTCGCATTAATCCACTCAGTTGGTCTTCAGAGTAATTAGGATCTATGTCCTCCAGTTCAGTTTGAACATTGAACAGTTATTTAAAATCAGATAAATTATTTTTCTAATGAATTTTTTTCAGGAATGTTTTCAGTGCAAAATGATTCATGAAGAAAAGGGAAATATAAGAAAAAATGAAAAACCGTAAGTAGTTTTTATTCAATTCTGAAGCTATGAAAACTAGAAAATTGTATTAACTGCTAATAGTTTTTAACAAATGCAAATGTACTCGTATCTTTCTATCGGTATCTATAAGCTTATGATATTGTTATAGCCTTTTTTCCAATAGTTATATGAAACTTGGATTATTGATAATTATTGAAATTATAGATGACGTATTTTATTAAAAGATACGAAAATTTGTGAGAATACTTATAAATATGGATATATATCAAAAATAAAAAAGAATGTTTCCGTCTAATAGATATAGAGGAACAACAGTATTCGTGTGTTGGTAATCATGATCGTAATACTGAATTAACGATATTCTGAATAGAGAGAGATCAACTTCATGCTATGACAATAAAGGCAATGTAATCTTATCCTTTAAATAATAAAATATTAAAGTAATTTTTACATACATTTTCCATTTACGCTTGAAAAGTTGTATGGCATTTCAAAAAGGACAAGTTAAAGCTTTAAAGCCTTCAATATGTACGAGATGTTTTGAAACTCATTGGCAAAAATTTAAGGGGTGATAGAAAACATCTAAGCAAGCAATTTTCACCATCCAATGCATAGGAAGAGAGCAAACGGCGAATTGCTACACGGTGTTGCAATGGAAAGCATAAAGCACGAGTTTTCTTACACATCGTCATTTCTACCGTGGATTTCAGGAGCCAAGGCCTTTTCCTGATTACTGTACATTGTCATGCCTTTCCTGAAATCCGTGGAAGAAATGACGATAAGTTAGAAAACTCATGATTTATGCTTTCCATTGCAGCACTATTTAACAATTCACCGTTTGCTCTCTGCCTATGTATTGGATGATGAAAAATTGCTTGTTTAGATGTTTTCTATCGCCTCTTAAATTTTTGCCTATGAGTTTCAAAACACCTTGTATAGTGATCATTAGTTCTTAATTTGGAACCGCAGTAACCTAGATGCACTCACAGACACAAGGTTCGTGATCGGTAGGTTATATTAATTCCACCAAAAAACATAATTATTTAATATATATTTTAAATGATCTTTTTGTCTGTACAAGCTACAACAATTTTTCAATACAAGCTAAAACATTGTTCTCAATTCCAAACTTTATTTCAGCTTGACATAAAGATAATTTTGAATACGGGACAAATAGCAATAGCAACTTTAAGAAAACTTATCAAGTAGTTTTTTTTTTCCCATTTGTAAATGAAATTGTTAATGCTATGAAAACCAATTTTGAAAAAAAAAAAAAAAAAAGATACTCTTATTTTGAATAATTTCTTTAAATATGAACTTTATTTTTTTTTAAAAAAAATATTACATATTAATAAAAAATATTTGTTCCACTCTTACTATTGAGGCAATCCCCCGGGAAAATAATTGTACAATTATTTTATTGTATAGTTACCTCACATAAAAAAAGAAAAAAGAAAAGGATCTTAATAATTTTTATCACTCCCATCACAGCAAAATAAAATTGATATGACTGTAACTAGATCAAAGAGAACTAAATTATGATATTATCAGGTTAATTAATTAACTTCAGTT
The DNA here is from genome assembly GCA_019974015.1 of Nephila pilipes. Lineage (NCBI taxonomy): Eukaryota > Metazoa > Arthropoda > Arachnida > Araneae > Nephilidae > Nephila > Nephila pilipes. Next base: position 1,376,687 of record BMAW01052957.1, read on the forward strand.
TTTATCATTACGGATGCCATTTTTTAAAATAAATTTCTAATTATGAAATAAATCCAAATTTTAAATTTTATAAAATTTTGTTTGTAACTTTCAGAGTTAAAGGGGTTTAAAAAATGAGCTCTCTAATATTAAATCTATTAATAATAAAATAGTCTCGGATGTTTAACGGCATAAAAACTTTTCTTAATGCCTTTCATATATGTTTATTCTAATCGATAAATAATTATTTTCCAAATTTAAAAAAAAAAAAAAACCTAAAAAGTTATAGCTTTAAAAACGTGAGTAATTATATGCAATTATGAAAAAAAAAAGTTAATGTTTACATATAAGAAATTTTAGATACTTTTTCTTATGTTTTGAAATCTTTGTTTTTATCCAACAGTCTCAACTAGCTTAGAAAATATTCGAGAAAGAAATTACGACCCCCCCTCTTGATTACAGAGTTAAAGGGCTATAAACATATTTATATATATATTTTTTATTTCCAACTCATTTATTATATCATTTTCGTAATTGGAAAAATATGAACAATCAGTTTTGTTCTTGAGCTAACAATATAAATTTTTTTTAAAAAAATCTTGTATTGTATTAAAAAGGAACTTAGATAACAAAGTATTTTTAATAAAATGTATTTATAAAAGACTTCATTAAAAGATTATATATCACAATCAACTGTTATTTTTATTGCAAATTAATCGTTTGCTAGATGTATTCTAATACATGCTAGATACGTACCATTTGATAATTTATATTTTAGATCAAAAGCTATTTCGTTGCTACGATTATTTGAGAGAGCAGTATTCACAAACAGTTATATTAACACACACAATCCAAAATTCATTGAAATCAAATTAAAAATGCTAAATTGAAACATGTTTAAATAAGACAATACAGATTTTAGAGTTTCCAAGAAAGAAAATATCAGTCTATAAATCTAGATCTGTTTAATTAAGATTCCTCAGTAGCAAACTTATCCAATATTTACAACAACTTTAATCGTTGTTCGTGTGTGTGAATGCTCTGTTTAATATTTTTATAACGTTTAAGTGTTTGAGGTAATAAGTACTACGTACATATAAGGAAACTCATACATTATCTGCAAAAATAAAATTCTTTGTATACTTGTACATCTTAAATATGAAATACATAATATGGTAAGAAAAATTGTTTTTACTTTTTAATTTAGTATTTTGATTATACATGAGTATAGATTTTGTGTATCGTGTTTGTTATCATAGTAAACGTTTTATCATTAAATTATTCTTAAGCTACTTTTAAATAAATTCCAATGTTGTTTTTCAGAGTTAAGAAAATTATAACCGAAGTAAGGAATCCTCCTCCACCACAGAGTACATTGCTGATAAATGTATGTTTATATTCTTTATGTATATCGATGCAAAGTTATTTTTGTATAATGGAGAATAATTTTACATAAATACACATTATATATATATATATATATATATATATATATATATATATATATATATATATATATATATATATATATATATATATATATATATATAAATAAATGTTATTATATGTCATTAAAATGTCTCTTTGATATGAAAACAAGATATTTTTATGAACGAATGTTGTTAGGATCGAAATATGTGCATGGTTTTTATTTATACAGAATCCCTTCAAAATTGAGAGAATTTCCACTTGGAATTGATTATCATCAAAACTTTAGGAGATTTTAATGAAATGTGATGTGATTAAATCAGGTTGATGTATATTCAAAAACTAAACACTCCAAATTTATGTGACACGTACCTGATTATTCGTAAGACTCATCAGCGCCAGAAGGTCTAAAACGGAGCTTGCAACATTGAATAAGAAATGGATTAATGGGTGATGCGCTCCCATCTTATAAATATATTCTTCTCCTAACGTGAATTCATACCTGAAATTAGACAGTTTATGAGGTTTCCAATCCTCAAGTTTTCAAACTCTGGATAGTTCTGGGAAGCAGATGGCGAGTTGCAATAGCCCGTCAAAGACTGTTCTAGATATGTTGTAAAGGGCTTCTGTCAGAAGATCTGGTTGGCAAGTCCATCTACTAAATACTCTCACTTATCTGAAATTCGACGATCAAATGAGCCCAAGTGGAAACACAATCTCATTCGTTAAAATGAAATCAAGGCCAACTGTTCTCGCGCTGTTTTCCTAGTCTGCGATTGGAGACTCCATTTCCCCTTAGCACGTCCAGTCTCTTAAAATACAATTCAGTATTTTTATTTTTTCAACTCTGTATAAGTGAATGAACGTGGCAACATCATTTTAAGAAAAAATTAAATAGCTTTTTCTTTAGGTGTTGGCAACAAACTATTGACTTTATATCTTTGGAACAACAAATCTGAAGCAAATTGAATTTATAAGAGAAATTTTATCATATATATTCTGTGTATTTGTACACAGTGTGCCGTCATTTAAAGGCAATAAAACTTAAAAAGCTGTTCGCTTGTGGATTAAGACTGTTTAGAAACCCGACAGTGATTACAGACCGTCAGCTCTCCTGAAACAATTTTTCAGATCAGTAACTTTTTGCTTACTCTATAAGAATTCATAAAGTTGTAACAATTTGAATTAGTACGCAGGATATTTTTAGCATAAATTAATTTATTTATGTGTCATCCATATCATAGACTCTATCGTTCCCTCTTCCATCAACACTTTGAGGATTTTAAATGAATTTGATTGAATAGAAAATCTCTTCCAATAAATGAAACGGGACTTATGTAGATTGGATTAAAAATTTTGAAGACTAGTGAAGAGGTTTGAGGAATTTTATCTATCAGCAGCGAAGAATTTAATATGGGAATCGGTTGGTGGTAAAGATAGTGAGCTGAAATTAACAATATTAGTTTACGGTGCTATGTATATTGTGACTTTTTCCACATGACCAAGACCAAAGACCAGTGTTGAGTAAATAGCTTTAGGAATGAACACAGAGAAGATCTACAAAGTGTCAAGGATTTGAAACCTCATTAATCTTCTAAGGACTCGAGTCCAATTGGTTCGTACATTAGATGAGTATATGGATCGTTTCAGGGATTGGCTTGTGTATAGTCACAAATATGAAAAAAATAACTTTGAAATTACCATTGTTTGACTTTCTGTTCATTGGACAATTGATTAGTGATTATTTAAATTATTAATTATAACATCAGAAGAGGAAAATAAAGGGGAATTATTCTGCCATACGTAAATTTTACTATACACTTATTACTTTTAATTGCTGTAATAAATTACACTAAAAAAAATACGCTTTTTAATTTTTTATTATCTAGTTTTTCTCGGTTTTAATAATTTTTATTGTTTTATATAATAGGGCTTTTTTTATCACTTAACCAAAAATATTAATTTTGCATATATTTTGTTTTAGGAATTGTATTCTCAAAGGCATCCCGAGATAGTGCAAGGAATTTGGGACAATAATAACAAAAAATATGCGCTTGTTAAATGGTAAGGATATTTTTTTAATTAAATAATATTCGTGTGAATATATTATTTTCTCCGTTGTTAAAAAGTTTTTAATACTTCGAGATTTATCGAAAAAGTTTATTCATTTATTGAAGAAAAATAACATACAATTAAAAGGCGTTTATTAAACATAATGTAAAATTAATAATAAAATCTAAATAAATTAAACTTTATAGGTGATAATCTTTAAGTGAATGAAAAGGAGATGAAAAGGAAAAAACTTAATAACACTAATTATTTCACAAACTTCCCAAAGCAATATTCACTAGACGAGTTTTTAAATTTTATTCTTCGATTGTTTTTAAAATTCTAACTCGATTATAATTTTCTTCCTTTTTTTTTGTTTTTGTTTTACTAATGCATTCATTGCTGTCCATTTTCGGTTGAAAAAACTATCAAATAAATGTTATAAAAATTAGCTTGACTCTTTTTTAATTCCCAATACGCATTTTTTTTTTTTCCTAATGTTCCTGAAAAAGTTTTTTTTTTTTTTTTTAATATAAAAACAATATAATTTTTCCGTTTTCTGTTATTTAAAAAACACACACAAACTTCTTTATGATAAATTTTCTAAAGTTACAATTCTTTCATTTTAGATCTCGCGAACGTACAATTAGAAATATCCTTTTACTCAACTTTTTGAAAAAAGCACATATTTTTGTTTTTCTTTTCAAAGATTTATTTTCTATGTTCTTTTGTAACTGTTTCGTTACCCAGTCAATAAATTCCAAAACTTAGCACGCAAAACTAATAGATTTATTTGTTAAATACTCAAGATCGTTGGATAAAGAGATGTGATAATCCTTCATTGTTTTGATTTTTTCTTTTGGTTTATTTTCAAAGCAACAATTTTTCTTTCTTGTACAGTCGTTAAAAAGAATGAAAAACACTTAGTAACTTTTACAATTTTTATCTCCTTCTTCATCTTGCTGTGTTCACAGAGTCAGTGATATAAACCATAGTCAAAAGAACAGTTTTAGCAATCCGTATGCTATTTTATCAGTGTAAAATTTCTCATCCCAGGAGATTCGAACATGAACTTCTACTCTACAGTACATTGTATTGCAGTTTTCATTGCAGCTGGATAAAATTAATATCGCTGTTAATGGCTCAAAGAGAACTAAATCATAGTTTTAAAGTACATATTAATTAATTAACTTAGGTTATTCTATCGATCCCCATCCCTAATGATGATTAGCCCGAAAATCTCTTTTAATAATAGTCTACTCATCAGACATGAACTTTCATAATAGTTGCATAAAAATTTCTGTTCATGAAATGTTCAGTAACTTTTTTTTTCATCGATGAGATAATAAAATATTCCAAATTATCGAGAATTTTCAATGTTGAATAATTTGGAAATTTCAAAATGGACAACAAGGATGCAAGTTTGTCAGTTTTATCATATATAAAAAGCAAAACTGTCTAAAATTAATTAAATTATGACCAGCTTTGAGTTATTTTGTAACTAATATTTATATCTTAATTTAAGTCTTGAATCACGTATGTTCACTTTACTCAGCGACATCAAAGATCATAGCCCACAGTAAATATTTTTCTCCTTCCACTCTCAAAATTGCAGAATGAGAGCTCTTTTTTCCCCCCTGAAATTCATATATTTATTTATTTATTTTGACTTGGGAAAATAGTTATTTTTCTTAAAAAAATAATTTTACAGTATTTTATTCTTGAATTTATATTATTATACCATGTCGAAAATTCAAAAGTTAAACTTTAAAACCAAAGCCAATGGTTTTATGAGTTAAGCAGCTAGTTCTTAGAAGTTTTTTTAAAATTTTATTGTAAATAATTCATTCTTATTGCATTAATTTTCTAAGATCCTTGAAAATAGATTTTGTAGTAATATTTTCACTTAAGTAAAATTAGTAAAGTCGAAGAGAATATTACCAATGTTATTTTCAGTAGCCAATTATTACTTATTTTAATATTATGGGATCTTAAGCATTTTAAACATATTCCTTATATTTTAAGAAATTAAGCAATATTGTTTTAAGTAACATTCGTACTGATTTTAAAATTATTATTTTTGATGAAATAAATAACTTAAATGGCAAAATGCTGAGTCATCGGTTAATAGAATAAAATAATCATCAGAACGATGCCCCCACAACTAAAGAAAAAAAATTGCGAAGTTTTTCTGTAGTATTCGCAATTTTTTTTCAATAATATTATTGTTGCCTTCTTTCATTTTGTATTGTTGCTTAGCTGTTTCATCTGAAAAGTAGAAACAATTGTAATTAAAATTATTCAAAAATAAATTATATAAAATTAACCAAGTTTCATTTAAAATGAAATATGCACAACTTTTTGCTGTAGATGTTAGCCGTAGGAGTTTATACATGCAACTTATTTTTGTAAGGACTTTAGAAAAAGTACTTTATTATTACTGTTAATTCTTTCAAACTTTACAAAAGTTTGATGATAAATTTGAATGATTAGAGAGTTAGTTTTTGATTTGATCAATAAATAAAGTTTAAAGTTATTTCATTGTAATTAGATACTAAGATTATGTCAGCTTCTAGCTCACATCACATTCTCAGTCCAACTTAAAAATATAACTCCACTCTACGTATAATTGTAATGAATAGCTTTAATGTGCTCTCTCATCCCCAAAGTATCTACTGTTGTTCAGTACTTCCACCTCAGTGAATAAGTACAAAAAAGTGTGTTATAGTTTGGTGTGTATAATTTTCCGAAATACTAGTAAAAACAATGTAAAATTACAGGTAACAATCTAAAGCTAAAATTAGCAATGTATCGGTATAAGTCTATTTACCAGTATTGCTTACAGCCAAGGACAAGTAGTGTAAAGTACAAAGGATCTAAGATGCGAAAAGTTGATCTTATTTTCACATCATAATTAAAGAAATTAAAATTTACATAATTCAGTCTTTTTTTTCTATTACATAAGTTAAAATTTATTAAGGTCGAAAAGTTAAAAAATACGAAAGAAGCATTTTTTTCCTTAGAAAAATTCACCTAATTACCATTAGAGTCGGTGGTGATCTAGCGTATTTAAGGATTTAATATTAAACCAGAGTTAAATTGGGAATCAATGAGAGTAGATCCTCTGTATATCATTCTATGAAGAAAATTAGAGCAAATTCTTTTAATTATCTCAAGGAAAAAATTTCAGTGGAATTTACGTTTTGAATTTAAATTTAAGAGGAATTGAAATTTTTAAACTTTTTAGATTGTTTTTCCTGGTAAAATAAGTCTTGTAATGTCAGTGATGAAGGAATATTAAAGTATTAATATGTATTTCTGTTGAAAAGCGTTTATATCGAATTAAAATATAAGGCAGTCATAGTGGCTGTAGTTACTTTAGAAAATTAAAATAGAATTTAAACAGAAAAAAAAATATTTTGGATCCTAAATTGCTTTAAATACGAAAAGTGTAAAATAATCAATATATTCTTACCTGAAGATGAGTTTTGTATTTATGGTATCTGAATTTAACAAAATTTCTCTAAACAACATGAACACAAAGATTGACTCAAGAAATACAACTTAAAAATATTAACCAATTAAAAACTAATCATATATACTAACAGAGATTAACAGGAAAATATGATTGGACATATATGATGACTGAATATCTTGCATTTTTTTCTGACAGTTAAACCACTTTTAAATTTAGTTATATACTTATGTTTGTATAGTTATATGGTATTTAAATGGTTATATGTGTAATAAAAAAATAAACTTAAAAACTTTGATTTTCAGGGAAAACTCTGACGTTCCTGAATATGTTGAAATAGAAAAAGCATCGGAAGAAATTTTAAAATTATTGAAGGAATATCTATTACGTAATCAGTAAGTATATTTTTAGTAAAAATCTCCTATTTAAACAGTGAAAATGCTAATCAATATTGTCAATAGAAAAGACAAAATCTTACTCTCTTTTTTCGTTGTTTTAACAAATTTTCCTTTTTTTTATTACCGAATATCTAAATTTTAACTTATAAGATGCTTTGTAGAAGGACGAATGGAAAAAAAATGGGTCGCTCTGAAAACGTTACCCAAACATTCAGCAATTTCTGTCTGTGACAAATTTTACTTTTGTTGGTTGTTTTTCTATGATAAAACTCAAAAGAATTGAAAAAATGACAAGATAAATCAAATCTTTTTAATGGGTTTTCTTTATCTCACATTGTAACTTTGTCTGGGTTAAAACTTTATAAGCTTTTTCTCTCATTTTAAAACTCTCAAAGGAGCTGAAATTTTCTATACGTGATTGTTTTGGATGACAATTCGATAATTTTATAAAAATTAATTGATTAAAACTAGTTATTTAAGGAATTCAATTTTACGCCAAGTTTCTCGCCAAGTCGTCAAATAGTCGCTAAAATCGTCGCAACAATAAAAAAATGTTGCAAATAGATATATGCAATTTAACCCGCTCACATTGAGTATTTGGTTTTTGGATGTGTCGTCAATTTGTAAAGCATTTTGAATTCTATTACTTATTTTATAAGTTCATATTTGTTAACTTTACAATGCTTAATTGAACTAAAAATTTAAACACGTATTTATTTTAGATGATAAATTTAATAAACGTCAAATAATAAGATAAATCATTAAAACTAAATTTTGAATAAACTCACTTTGACTCAACGTTCCCTTTTACTCTTTAAATTTAAGGTATAAAAAATTATGTTACGCAAGGTGTGACGTTTGAAAGAAAACCCATGTTTAAAAAACTCGTTTTTTACTAATGTTTTTTTCTCAAAATCTAATATTATAGTAATGAACACATTTCTCAGCAGACTTCAGTCGGAGACATTATTATAATTAATGTATAAGTATCGTATTGAGTTAGATGATGCTGGGAATCACTTTTCATCATGGCACTTATAGTTTAAAAAGTTATCTATACGAAGCCGACGGGATAATGTAGCAACGACCTTCAGCTCCGCAAATCAAACAATTGCTATCTCTTTCATTTCTAACTAACGTATATTTCTAAAATAAGACTATAGTTGAATCGTAATAAAATACTCCCAAATTTTGGAATCGTCTTGAAAAACAACTAATACAAAAAATTAGATTGAAATTTATATATATAATAAAATCGTTATTAAATAAAACAAATCCCTCAGCAATATGTTTTAAGTCCTGCAAAATCCTCACATTCCTCATCTGAGGCAAATAGCTCTTCAAGAACATCCTCACTTTCGTTGTTGAAAAGCTCATCATATGGGTTCCATTCTGTCGAGTCGATTTCCGCTTCGTCATCAATATCTCGCAACAAATCATCCTCAGTGTGCCATTCATAGCATTAGAAATCCCGTACTTTTTGAAGGAATTGTTATAGAGGTACATGTGAGTTTGTGACTCTGCCCAAGCTTTTATAGGCACTACTGACAGATGAAAGAAAATAAAATTTATTCCAAATGATGGTCGCTGATTTAAACTAAATTCATAGGACGTTGATCATTTGGAAGGATGGGGTGTCGTCTTAGATAGGGCAGATGGATTCTAAAACTATAAAACTTTGACGAAAATTCATACCTCGGCTTATCTTAGGATCGTCTCATCTACGGAAATATACGGCAGTTCCGACTTGGCAGCGTTCTTTTGCTTAAAGTGTGTGTGTGCGTCAGTGTCATCGAAAAAAGATGGAGCAATGAACGAGCATCAAATTTTATTTTAAGCAGGGAAAATCGGTTACAGAAGTTTAACGTCACACCAGAAGCAACACGAAGGCTATTGGTGACGGAGTTCGTAATTTTGAACCTCGATCAAGTGACGAGGACGACACCTAAGCTTGCACCTCCCTCTCCTAACTTTCACACCAAGCCAACGGGAGGACTCTGTTCCCTGACAGATTTAACGTGCATCAGCCCCGATTACACGGCGGGTCTTTGGCAGCCAAGGATCGAAACCGAGACTCAACGAAAACCGCCGATCACGAATCCGAAGCCGTGACCACTAGGCTACCGCGGCCACAGAAACGTAAAAAATTATTATATCTGCATATGGTGACGATATTACGAATTGTTCCCGATTATTTGAGTGTTTTCGAGGTTTAAAGATGTAAAAGACTCGACCGAAGACGATGAGAGATCAGATCATCTGTGCTCCAATAGAAGTGATGAAAATGTTGAGTTTGGGCAACAGAATTTCATCATCAAGGTTAAATGGGACTGGGGAATTCTACAAATAGGTTTTAGATCGGCTTTGTACCGAACGCGGCAAATGAGGCCCGATTAGATGGACAGTAAAATGAGTGCTTCTTGCGCAACACAGCACTGTCTCACAAATCTATTTTTGCGCAGCAGCTTATTAGGCGAGAAGGCAGGTTGTACTCATCAACCATTCCCTAAAACCATCAGATCTCTCTCTTCCCCAGAATATTTTTTTTTAATTTCCCAATTTGAAATCAAAGATAAAGAGGCAGCACTAAGAGTCGATGGAAAAGACAAGCGATGGTGACGACAGAGCTCAATGATATATTGGAGCGGAGTTATTCCAAAAGATTCTCACGGACCTGTACACTTGTTCTAAGTGTCGTATTGAATTCTGAGGAAACTATGTAAAGTTTAATATCAAATGTATGTATCGTGTGTGCGATCAGGCCTGAAACTTTCTTAAATCATGTGTGTATTATATTCTTACGGGAAGAATTAAATAGCAGTGCTTATCGTTGAAATTTATGGCGTGACAACGAAACATAATTGCACTTCATCTTATAGTAGTGGATAAGGATTTAATGTGGGATACGTAAGTCTGGGCTTGGTAGAAAAATTTTTAGTTAGAAAAAATTAGTTCACTCTTCGCATTGAAATTCGGTCAGTGCAACGAATGCAAATATTCTAGTAATTTCGCACACAATTCTGTGCATTGACATCACAACAAGCAAGCCGCTGATAGAACAAAGAAATCAGTGATTGTTATCATTGCTAATCAGAAATATGACTCGGGGTAAGGTTACTCGTCCTGGTTTACACAATGTGATCATACAACATCAAAATGGTATTTCTCAGGGGCAAATTGGCCGAAACTTAGACTTGGAATAGTCTACAGCGACAGCATTATACAACTTTTAATTACAATTGGCCATACTCGTCAGAGTAAGGCAGTTAATTTTGACTGAACAAGGAATACGTCAGTTTCATTAATGCATTGATAAACTAAATAGGTACATTTTGGTCCGAGACTTGATAATATGGACAAGACAAAGCTTTTGAAAGAACATATCCGAAGCAGCTATGTATCCAAAGATGCGGCTATGCATTCCACAAATCTAAACAATGCCATTTCTTGCAATATCAAACAAATGCCTCATTGTTCCATACGCTCACTTCTGCTGAACTCTCTCTTAATAGAAAAGTGAACTATGAATAGATGATTCAGTATTTGAGGTTTCAAATGAATATGTTGACCAGAAGGTTATTAGGGAAAAGGAAACCATGCTGTGACAAGAGCGTGATTCATAATACAAAATCTGATGGTGTGGGGATATATGACAGGAATTAAAATCGAAATTTACATTGTACGCTCGCGATAAATGCTGCAGATTGTACACGTGTTTTTGAAATGAATAGTCGACCAGTGCAACATTGTATAGCAGGAAATGATAGATTTTCCAATAAAATAATGTAATTAAGGTATCATACAAGAAAACTAACAACGGCGTGTTACGTAGTTCTCAACATCGTTCCCGTAACTTACGACAGTTATATATATAATCTGCAAGGGTAAAGTGGGAAAAAATATCCTCAAAAATATTGAGCCGTTTAATTTCTTCCACTCTTAAGCGCCTTGCTATGCTTATGCTTGTGTAAAGGTGAAGTAACCTATTAGTAATCAAACTGAACGAACATTTTTGACTTTTTTTTGTCAAATAAATACACTTGCGTTGCCCATAATAGCTCTTTTTCAGTTGCAAAACGACACAAAAGGCAATTAAATAGTTTTATTTAATGTGTAAGATTTAAATATAAAGTTTTTTAACACCTAGTTGAATTTTTAGCTTAAAAATTAACCCATTTTAAACTTCGAAACTTCAACTCAACTCGAACTCTTGTATGATGAAGTTCGCTGCCATAACCAGAAGACTATTGCAGAAAACAACTGATAATAAACTTATATTCAGGAACATTTTAATACACGTAGTTCACTCTTAACATATTGCTTATTCAATACATTCATATACGTATACGTGTACGCGCGTGTGTGTTATACATTTAAATAAATGAATAGAAAGGACATACTTCTACAGTCATGGCTAGAAAAAGACAAATCTCCGAATAAAGTATATTTATTACTGTATAGTGATGAAAGGGGGGTTGAATTGATTAGACTTTGAGTTATTTGAAACTTTTCTATTCAAACAAAGAGCTGTGGACTGTATACTAAAAATGAATGTTTATTTGAGCGACGGTTGGTACGTCGTGCACCTTGGTTGATGTCTACAGGAAGAAACATACAAATTGTAAAAAACAAGAATATGACTACTAGCGCCATCTGCACTCGCGGGTCGTAACAATTACTTTTGAATGAGAGAGAGGCAATTTTACATGTTCATGAACTCAGGGCAAACTATGTCCATTCGCATTCGTGATCACAATTGAAAAATTGAGGAGATCAGAAGTGCGGTTTCGTCCTTCATGGCCGAAGAGATAAAGAGAAATTACCTTGCTTAGAATTTATATGCAGAGATTTCTTTAGAAAAATCCCATGGGGTGATTTTAGCTGCAGACATGAAGTTTGGTAGAAATTATTTCTACTGGTCTGAATCCCTGGGAAACTGACATTGTAGATTTTAATAGCGCGTGATTGCATAAATTAAAAGTTAAATTGGATTAGTATCAGGAAATAAGAATGAACTCTTTTCTGTGAATTAGAGAGTAGGAAAAATTCAGAAATTATGTTTAAGTGAATTAATTACACGCACATTATATATATATATGAAAATAGGGTGAGGAGATACAAAAGAAACACATGTCGACCTTATCATCTGACCGTGAATCGAAATTACAAAGTCCATCGATAATAGCCATCAATACAGTTCTTGTTTGAGAATAATAAACAAAAAAAAAAATTTATTGCTTATCACCGTCATTATAATAGTTAGGTGCCCTTTATATTCACAAGTATTTATATTAGAAAATAGATACTATGTTATATGATATTTTAAGTGCATTGTATTATTAGTTTCATGATTGTACCTTTATATTTTAACTTTAGGCAAAACGAGCAAACATCCTTTGAAACAGGAGTAAACATGCATCGTTACAGAATAAAACAAGAAGAAAATTTAAAGAATTGCAATGTTTACATTAAGCTGGAATGATTTTAAAAAAATTTGATTTATCCATATTTTACAAATTAATAATTGTTGGCGTTTTTTACAATTGTGAACCACTATATTTGTTCTTAATTTTGATTCCTTTATGTTTAATTTTGATTCCATACTTTAGGTTCAGGTGATTATGAATAATAAAGTGATTTTTGATCTCTCTCTCTTTCTCATTATTCTTGTCTTCCTACACCAAATCTTTATACACTATAGTGAAAATGAAACTCGCTAAGAAGTCAATATAAGACTTTACATCAAAAGCGCTATGAGAGTGAGTTCCCTTAAACAAGCAGTGCAAAATAAATGTGAGAATACATTAATAAAAAGAAGAGTTCGTGTGTGTCAGGACGATGAAGAGCATAGACGGGAAAAATTCAAACTCACAAAATTTGAAATGCTTTTATAATGGATAATGACGGTATGCGCTTGGAAGCGATTTTTTTCAAAATTCGCTTTAAAGTTTTTAGACATGCTACACCAGTTTAAATTATTTGTTATATTTCTTTTAAAAATTAATCAAACTAATAATAATCAAATTTCCCTGATTACTGAAGACTTTTAATGAAATGGGTAAAGGATTAAATTATATTCTCACGCTTTTTTCTTCCAAGATATGTTCATAGTATACCTGCGTTTGCCATAATCAGTCATTTTGATTGTCTGGAAAATGTTTCATGCATTTTGGATTTACATTTTTTTATGTTTCCTGGATATCTCGCAGGTGCTTTCTAAGGAATGTATTAGCTTAAAATTAAATAGATGTAATAAGTAATTTGTGTCATTTCACAATTTTATTTTGTACCTATCGCAGATAAAGCGTGATAGATGGTTTTGAGTTTTAAAATCCAACCTATCTTATTCCTTTACAAAGGATTATAATTACGAATCTTAAATAATAAGGAAATATTATTAGAATGAATAATTGTAAAAAATGCTATAACAAAAACATATAAATATAATTCATATCTGGCTTCTTTTTGCATCACTGTAATTTGTTCTGGGATAAAGAATTGATATTTTTCAAGGGAATACTTTGAAGTGTAATTATGAAAAGAAGGCCAAAGAAAATTAGCTTATTGGAAAGAATAAGTCACCAGTGTTTTCTAAAGATAGTCAGCCCCATGGGAAAGAACAAGAAAACTAGGGAACCTCAAGGTCCTGATTCCATCACTTATCTACAAAAGGTAAGCCATTGAAGGGTTACATGGTCATGTAGCATACGAACAGAAAATTTTTGAATCGTATTTATGGTCCGCAAAATTTGGACCTGATTTTGACGATGACTAGGAATAAACCCACTGAAATTCTTAAGTTTATTCGTTTCGAAAAGTGACCGAAGTCTGCGGTTAAATTTGGTATGGTTTCCAACGTACAGTCGATATTTTTTGAAACAGTCAGGCGTAATATGAACATTGGTAATGACTCTCAGGAACATTGAATATTGAGCACCAAGAAGGAAGTGGGCTACAATCGCGAAGCTTTGCAAAGAAGTTGAATGCTGTTCGATATGAAAATGATCCAAATTAGGTGCCAATGCGCATGACCACACACCCTGTTGTGGCGCTGTAATCAGGAAGTGGATTCTGTATAAAACGGCGCATAGTGGAAGATTCATAAACGTGTTTTTTATTCAAAAGAACATATTGAGAGTGAGACTTCGACTTGATCGGACATCTACTACACCGGCTCATACTACTTTAGTTTTTCACACACCCAAGCAGCACTTTTAAGTGCTATTGTGCGAAGGTGCGGTTTAACTTGATTGTTCGGTAACGACTTACAGGATTATTGGACCTTGAATATGGAAATGGATTTCAGTTCCTCCCGACCGGCTTCGCCAAGATCTACACCACCACGTTCTGCCTCCCCCCAGCCATGCAGCCCAAGAAAGTCTGCGACACAAGGAGATTGCTAGAACAAAGGCTTGACATCTTGTGAGCACAACATGATGAAGCATACGCCTACCAATGCCACATAGAAGAAAAATTTCAGGACACTACTAGCGAATTCTACCAAGGAGCATACGCCATGTATAGGTCTGCTGAGCAAGCAAGAACCAAGGCGGAGGGTGAGTACGACTTATTTCCTTACTGTCCTATTCCTGGCTGCCCCTACCACACTAAATTACCTAAATCACCTAACAAAAACAACAAACAAAAGCGCATAGACGAAGAAGGATACATTAACCCTCCTAGTCGCAAACAAGCTAAAAAATCATTTTTAGAACAACACATCCCCCAAATTACAGAAACTAATAATAAATTTAAAAAACTTCAAATTAACACACAAGAGATCTCAGAGAATTCTCAGTATGAGGAAATAACGGAGGTACCCGTCCCTCAACTGAAAGAAAAATTACCGCCACCAGTAATGCTTAAAATTACTAAAAATTACAGAACCCAGCTTAAGGAACTATCACTGATTTTTGAAAATTTAAGAACTAAACTGTCGGGCGAATACATAAAGCTATACGTAAACACCCCGGAGGAATACAGACAACTTACCAAATACCTACGAGACTCTTCGAAACTCAAACACGAATATTACGTGATTAAACCCCTTCAGTAACGCCCATTGAAAATTTGTATAAAAGGCCTACCAAGGGACACGCCAACGGATGAAATTAAAGAGGAACTCAACAGCATAGGTTTCTTCCCTATAAAAATATGCCAGTTACAAAACAGGAGATCCAAAATGCCATTCCCAATTTTCTTGGTCATGGCTACCCAGAACAGAGGAAGCCCAAGAAATATTCAACATAAATAGACTATGTTACATGACCATAAGAGTCGAAGGATAGAGAGGACGAGGAGTTACACAATGCTTCCGATGTAACTACTTCCATCACTCGGCAGAAAATTGCTATATGTCTCCCAGATGTTTAAAGTGCGGTAATCCTTACTTAACCCGATATTGCAATATCAAAGAGAAAATTCGCAACCCGAACTGCAAAAAGTGTGAAGAAATTGGACACATCGCATCCTATGGAGGCTGCGCAGCTTTCCCGAAACTCCCAAAAAAGAAAACAAATACATTTAGCAGCAACAGAGTACGAAAGGACTTTACTTACTCAAATGCTGCCAACAACACCCAACAGATAGAGCCACACAACTCTGAGATCTCTGAACAAACTGAGGCCAATAAACACTACTACAATCAGCATAACAAGAATAAAACCAGACATCCAAATACAGAAAACTTCTACGATGCCATCGAGCTTATAGGAAACCTTGGAGAAATTTTCAACAAGCTACCAGGACTTTTAAAACACCTACCAAAAATCAAAGCAGCCAAGGGCTCAATTAATAAGCGCTATGCACTGATAGACGCTTTGATGGATGACGATAATGACATCGAAGTCACAGTATAAACTAATTGGCCTCAGTTTGTGTTCTTGGAACGCAAATGGGGTTCTATCTCACACTGTTGAGCTTAGGGAATTTGTACAGAAGCACAGTCCCGATTTTCTTTTAATTCAAGAAACTCACTTAAAACCACAACACAAATTCCATATACCTAACTACATCATTTATAGAGACGACAGATTAAATCAAACTATTCAACATGCTTCCGGGGGAACCATGATTTTAGTTAAAAATACCCTAACACACCACAGACTGACTACCCCACCACTCCAAAACATTGAAGCAACCATAGTTATTTTTGAACCACCTAATCACAAATCTTTGTCTATAGCCTCAATTTATGTTCCACCATCATCAGATCAAATCCTTTTCACGAAAGACCTGGAAATTATCATGAAAACAAACAAAAGCAGTTTTATTTTTGGCGACTTTAACGCTAAACACAGTGACTGGAATTACGCAGTAAATTCAACTAGAGGAATACAATTAAAAAATTTTACTGACAAAAATGATATTCAAATAGCTTTCCCACCAACACACACTAGATTTGGAAACAACTCAGCAAATACATTAGATATTGCATTAATTAATGACTTTAATTATAAACACACAACCATTTCTATGACAGAATTATCCTCCGACCACAATCCAGTCTTTCTAGAATTTAACTTTAAAACAACATTCGAAATCAACATACGTGCAAGGACTACATGCTGGTCAAAGTTTAGACAAGAAATCAATAATAATATTAATATTCAAAATTTTGAAAAAATTAACACAACAATTGACATAGAAAACAAAATTATGGATCTCACAGAGGAAATCAACAATGCATATAATAATGCCTCATCACCTATCATCAAAAAAATACTAGATATACACCCCAAGATATTAAAACACTTATTAAAAACAAAAATTAAGAAAACAATATCAGAAAAATCTTGACCCAGCAATTAAAACTGAAATGAACAGGATACAAAATAAAATCAAAAAAGAAATTCAAAAATTCACTAATGACAGCTGGAACCAAAAATTAAAATCCTTAAATACACAAGATAACTCAATTAGGAATCACACTAAATTTTATAGAAAAAAGAGATGTAATATCCCTACTCTAAAAAATAACAGCAGCACAGCTAACACAGACACACAAAAAGCTGAACTACTGGCAAACACACTAATACAAAATTTCCAAGAAAACTCCAGACCAGCAAACTCAAACACCAACATTGATACAGTAGTTCACAACACATTACAGCATTTCTTCACTTCCACACCAACGTCACACTCCATTGAGCCAGTTTGGCCCAGCGAAATAATTAACTACATTAAAAAAGTAAACATCAAAAATAGCTCCTGGTAAGGATGGAATTACCAACAAGATCCCAAAAAACTTCCCATTAAAAATTATCATACTCATCACTTTTTTAATCAACAAAATTCTAAAAACGCAGTACTTCCCTAAATGCTGGAAAACTGCAATTATTTTTCCTATCCTCAAACCTGGGAAAAATCCCTACCTACCAGATAGCTATAGGCCCATCTCCTTATTCTCTTCACTCAATAAACTTACAGAATTTATAATACTTCAAAAAATAAAAGAACACATCACACAAAATAATATAACCCCCAACCAATATTGTTTCACCAGAAAACTCTCAACAGTACACCCACTACTTCGACTAACTGAAATAGTTTCATCAGGTTTTCAACGACACAAAACAACAGGTGCAGTCTTTCTAGATATACAGAAAGGATTTGACAGAGTTTGGTTAGAAGGGCTCAACTACAAACTCATTAAATACTCATTTCCACACACACTTATACACCTAATCCACTCTTAACTACATTACAGGGAGAGAATTCCAAGTTAAAGTAAATAACACACTCTCTACCCCTAGAAAAATTAGTAATGGAGTGGTCCAAGGCTCGTTAATCGGGCCCTATTTATTTAATTTATTTATTAATGACATTCCCACATACTCATTAACAACACTTAACATGTACAGCTGTGCTTGCTTCCTACAGAAATCCAAAATCTGTCACCTTCGCACTTAACAAGCATCTTGCACTACTAGAAAAATATTTTAATGATTGGAAAATTAAAATAAATGTGGATATAACTGCATTCAATACTTTTTACAAGAAAAAAGAAAAATGTCCCCCCTCCCAATTTCAACCAAACAGAAATCCTATGGTCTAACACTGCTAAATATTTAGGTGTAACTCTAGATAAATCCCTAACCTGGAATAAACATATTACACTCACGCGTGAGAAGTTCCAAAAAATGAAATGTGCAATTTACCCCTTAATATGTCGGAAATCAAAAATGACATTAGAAAATAAGCTGATTCTGTACACCTCCATTCTACGTCCCATCATGTCATATGGATGTCCGGTTTGGGCTTATGCGGCCAAATCTAATATTGATATACTAGAACGATCCCAAAATTCCACACTAAGATTAATCACAAAAGCAAACTGGTGCACTAGAAATGATGATTGTTCAGGCACTCTCGCCACTTGGAAATGGCGTGCTCCCGCCGAGAGCACTTGGCTCCCATTTCAAATTGTAGCAACTCTGGCGTGTGCCAGTGAAGGAAGAAAATTGCGATATTCGATGTTACTTTATGTATGAGCTAGAGACCAACAAGGTCCGAGGCAACAAGCTTCACTCTTTTATCGTAATAAACGATTACAACAAGTAATTGTCATCATTTCCAACATACAGTCCACTTACACTCTCCAAACATTTTGGTTCTAGCGACCCGGAGATCCGGCAAAGTCATTTGAAATTAGAAAGTTTCACTTAAGCCTAAATCATGGCTGTTGTAGTTGCTCTAAACCGAAAACGCGGTCAACTAACGAAAGGTCAACTAACGAAAGACAAAGAAAGAAAGAAAGAAACAACGATTTAAAGGTCAACTAACGAAACTTCGAAGTACCATAACAGATGAAGAAACAATGGATATACCTCAACTGGAGGCAATGCTTGAAATACTAAAGAAAGTTCAGGAAAAATTTGAAGTCTTAAAAGAAGACTACTATAAATCGGCTTCTGACGAGGAGTACTTAACCATAGAAGCAAGCTTATCGGAGATCGACCAAGAGATCCAACATTTAGAGGTAAGAATTAAAACCTCTATTAATAAGAAAAAACTATCTATGTTTAAAGTAATCAATTCAGTTCAAAGCAGTGAAAAATTAAATTCGTTTGATTCAAGTAGAAGAATAAATCTACAGCCCATCCCGTTACCGGTGTTTACCGGATGATTAGATAAATTTAATTCGTTTAAAAGTCAATTTATTACTTTAATTCATGATAACAAAGAATTAATTGACAACGAGAAACTGTTCTATTTGAGAAGTTCTCTTAAAGGAGAGGCCAAAACAATCGAAACTCCTGATGACAGTTATTCATCTCTTTTTCAGGCTTTAGAAAACAGATACAAAAACAAAAGGATGCTCGTAGATAGTCACATAAAAAGCATTCTAAATTTGCTGACACTTAAAGCATGAATCAGCTAAAGATTTGCGTTATTTCTTAGACTGTTTAAACAAAAATCTAAGATCCCTTAAGGTTTTAAACTTTCAGAGAGATAAATTGTCTGTTTTATTTCTCAACATTATTCTTGAGAAATTGGATCGCGAAAGCCGCAAACAATATGAATTGACTTTAAAAGATAATGAGGTCCCGGATTTTGACGAATTTTTAAATAGGTTAGAAAGAAGAAATCAAATTCTAAATAGTATTAAATCTAATGCTGTTGTTAAACTTAACCAAGAGAAACCAAAATCATTTTTTGTCAAGAATAACAAATCCACTAAAAACTGCCGTGTGTGTAATTTAATTCATCCAATTTATCACTGCGAGAAGTTCAAGGAAATGAAATTAGCAGATAGATTAGAAATCGTTAAGAGGTTTAAGCTTTGTTATTCCTGCCTTAACTCGCACTTAAATTTTAATTGTGCTAGTAATGGTGTTTGCCGCGTGTGCAAGAAAAAATCCCATCACACTCTGTTACATAAGTATTCTACAGCGGTCATAAATCAAACTCCACTCGATGAGTCACTGACTCCGATACAAAACTGTCCCACGCAAACTATTTCCCCCCTCCCATCATTTAGAGCCCCAAGTATCTCTTTTCGCGAACGGAAATCGGAAAAGTGTTTTGATAAACGCAGCAATAATTTATGTGAAAAACTCACTAGAAAAAAAAAATACCATTGCCAGGAATACTCGATTCTGGCAGCAAATCGAATATCATTACTACCAAAGCAGCTGATTATTTAGGATTACCAAAGCAAAGGATACATATTCCAATTTCTGGCTTGAGTGACTGCTCATTATTCGTGAAAAACAAGGTCACTACAGAGATTTTAAATCAGGAGGGTGATGAGAAATGGTTAATTGACTTATTGGTTCTTCCGAAAATCACAGATTATTTACCACCAAGGATAATAAATCTTTCAAACTTAAATATCCCTGATAATTTAAAGCTCGTCGATTCAACATTCAATTTAAAGCAAGAGGTTCTCGTCCTCGGTTTAGAATATTTTTTTTGGTTTATTGAAGGAGGATAAAATTAAACTAAGTAATAACTTAATCCTGCAATCGAGCAGTTTCGGTTGTTTAGTATCGGGAAGCACTTCAAATGATAATTTAGAAAATGTATCTAAACATTGTTTTTTGAGTAAAAATTTACTAACTCTAGATAATACTTTAAGGTCATTCTGGGAGACTGAAAATGTGAAAACCGAAACATTTTTAAGCGATGAGTTTAATTTTTGCAATGAACACTTTAAAAACACTCATTATCGTAAAATTGATGGAAGATATGTTGTAGAGATGCCTTTTAAACCACAGTGTTCAAAAATCATGTTAGGGAAATCTAAACAAGTTGCATCACAGAGATTAAATAAATTATGGCAACGCTTGGAACGCGACCCAACACTTAAAAGATCTCTATTCAGATTTCCTTTCTGAGTACTAATCCCTTGGTCATTTGGAAGAAATTTAGGAACCTGAAACTACTGACACTGGTTACTATATTCCTCATCAGGTCATCTTGCGCCCAAACAGTCAAACGACAAAACTGAGAGTGGTTTTTGATGCTAGCGCATAAACAACAAACAGAAATTCTTTAAATGACTTACTCTGTAAAGGAGGCGTTATTCAAGAGGATCTTTTTTCAATTTTAACTCGGTTTAGGAAGCACAAGTACGTTTTTACTACCGATATTGAGAAAATGTTTAGAATGGTAGAAATCCATCCATCCCAAACTGAATTTCAAAAGATTTTATGGAAGGACAGTAAAACGTCACCAACTAAGGTATATCAGCTAAAAACCATTACATACGGCACAGCTTGTGCTCCATATCTGGCCACAAAGGTCTTGCAACAATTGGCCTCTGATGAAAAAGATAATTTTCCTTTAGCCGCGAGTGTAGTTCTTCAAGACTTTTATATGGACGACTGCCTGTCAGGCTCATCAGATCTTAATGAATATGAAACACTCAAAACTGAACTTTCCCAGCTTCTACAAAAGGGAGGTATGCACCTGCACAAGTGGTGCTGTAGTGGGACTCCAACCCGCGAACCTCAAACATTCCCACTGGATAAGAACTCAGAAGAGGTAACAGTAAAGACTTTAGGTATGCTATGGGGAAGCTCTACAGATACTTTCTCCAACAAAGTCACCGTGAACACTAATAACAGCTTCACGAAGAGAGATGTTCTCTCAGATATCGCCCGTATTTACGACCCCCTTGGTCTTCTTGGTCCATTTATCACCAAGGCAAAGATATTTATGCAACACTTATGGTTGTTAAAGATCGATTGGTATGAGAAGTTACCTCCAGACATTGCAGAGCAGTGGAAAACTTTTATCACATCCTTACCAGATCTAGAGTTAAATAAGATCCCTAGATTCCTTTTGCATAACAGTGCGGCATCCATTGTTTTGTGCTTTTTCTCCGATGCTTCTTCTAAGGCATTCGGAGCTGTGATATACCTCCAAAGTGTATCCATATCTATTGACATCACCAGCCGACTTGTGTGCAGTAAATCGCGAGTAGTTCCAATAAATCCGATGACAGTGCCCCGACTTGAATTATCTGCATGTCTTTTGTTATCACAGCTTGTAAACAAAGTCATAAGAGTTTTAAAGCTGAATATTGACTCCATACAGCTTTTTACCGATTCTTCAATTGCCTTATCGTGAATCAACACTTCGCCTCATTTACTTAAAACTTTTGTGTGCAACAGAGTAGTTCAAATTCAAGAACTTTCCAAAGACTTTCACTGGAAACACGTATCTTCGAAATCCAACCCAGCTGATCTACTTTCCAGAGGTTTAGAGGCAAAGGCTCTTGCAGCTTCCAAACTTTGGTGGAAAGGACCAGACTGTTCCAGGATAAACTTATTTGACTCTCAAACTCTCCAATCCCCTAGTAGCTCAACTGATAAACTATTCAGATGAACTCAAAAACCCTTATAAAGTGACTTTAAAGTCAAACAATGATTCTAACTTTTTAGATACTTTGATTGATATCACTAATAACTTTCATAAACTAATTAGAATTCTAGGTTTTATTTTTAGATTTAGAAGTAACTGTATATCACTCATCAAAAGTACTGGAACCCTAACTCAAGATGAATACCAGAAGGCAGAAACTCATCTGTTAAAAAGCCTACAGGTAAAGTATTTTCACGCGGAGATAACAGCCCTTAAGAAGGGATCCCCAGTTTCTCCTACAAGTAAGCTTAAATTTCTAAATCCCTTTATAGACCCATCAGGGGGATTAATTAGAGTTGGTGGCAGAATTTCACATTCTAAAGTCAATTTCAATCAAAAATTCCTAATCGTTCTACCTGCGGAAAATAAACTGGTTAATCTCATATTTCTGTACTATCACAAAAGAGATTTTCATGTAGGCCCTCAAGCCTTACTAAACACTGTTCGTTTGAAATATTGGCCACTCGGTGGCAGAAGCACAGCTAGAAAGATCGGTCTTGAATGCGTAGAATGCTTCAAATGCAAACTAGTCATTGCAACCCAAATTACGGGAGATCTTACCTCAAAAAGAGTAACGCCTAGTTTCGCATTCTCAAATGCAGGCATTGATCTATGTGGGCCCTTTGAAATCAAATACAAAGGGCAAAGAAAGGGCACTTTTCAGAAAATTTATGTAGCTATATTCGTATGTACGGCCACTAAGGCTGTTCACATGGAATTTGTTTCTGACTTAACATCAGAGGCTCTAATCGCCACCTTAAAAAGATGTTTTGCGCGTCACGATAAAAGTTCAATCATTTTTAATGACAATGCTACAAATTTTACTAAAGCCTCTGCAGAGCTCAAACGGTTGCATAAACTAATGTTGAAAAGTGAAGACATTTCAAGCCTGTTAGCCTCAGAAAGCATCAGGTGGAAATTTTTGCCTCCTAGAGCACCCAACTTTGGTGGTCTCTGGGAAGCGGGAGTGAAAGCTTTCAAATACCATCTAAAAAGAGTGATAGGTTCCACAATGCTAACCCTTAAAGAATTCTTAACAGGTATGGTACAAATCGAGGGCATTCTCAATTCCCGGCCACTCTCACCCTTATCCAATGACACGGATGACTTCCAAGTATTAACTCCTGGACATTTTCTAATTGGCCAACCAATAAATTCCGTCTCAGAACCCAATCTAATCGACAAAAGGGACAACATTCTCAACAGATGGCAAATGACTCAAAAACTTGTACAAACGATTTGGAAACGCTGGTAAAACAGCTATTTAAGCCATCAGCAACAACGTTCAAAATGGTTGCTTAAAAAGCAAAACATAACTCCAGGTATGTTAGTCCTATTAAAGGACACGCAGCTTCCCACTTGTACTTGGTCTATGGGTCAAATCATTAAAGTCATACCAGGACCTGACAGAAATGTCAGAGTTGCTGACATACATACTCCAAAGGGTATTTATAGAAGAGCCATTTCCAAAATAAGTATTCTACCAATAATTGATAATTACAAATTGTAAAATTTTTAATTTCTATTCTCATTTATGTAATATTTGTACATTTTGTGTTATCATCGTGTTATTTGTTTTATTTTTTTTTTTTTTTTGAATATGTTTACTTTTTAAAGAACTCTATTTGTGAAATTGTGTCAACTTTCTAATTTTCTTTATGAAATATTTGTATTTTTTAAATTTGAAATATTATATATTTCAACGCGGGCCGGGATGTTCAGGCACTCTCGCCACTTGGCGATGGCGTGCTCCCGCCGAGAGCACTTGGCTCCTATTTCAAATTGTAGCAACTCTGGCTTTCTCAGTGCTTCAAAAATAGCCCTTCTTCCCTTTCGATAACTTTTTTTACTCCTCATTTTTTCATGCCTTGGAATTTTAAAAAATCTATTTCTACTATTTCATTTTTTTTTTTTTTTAAAAAAAAAAAAAACGTTTCAATTTATTTATAAAAGATCGGCAATGCTAATAAATTATCTTCATCAAATACTGAATAGGAAATATTCCAAATTTTGTGTATACTATTTAATTATATAAAAGTGAAATAAATTTTAATAAAAGCTGATACTTGGTCAGAATAAATTGCGGTGATGTATGTCAGTTTGCGGTTGTATTAACTGAAATAATTATTAGAATTTTGCTGAAAGTTTTGTGCCCAACTCTAAAAGTAAATAGGAAGAAAAAAAATATATCAAGGTACTTACTTTTATTAGGAGTTTAACTTTTATAACGAAAAGATACAGATTGTAATTATATACATATATATATATATATATATAAATATGATGTGTGTAAAGATTGAAAATAATGACTACTTATCACACACACAAAGTTTATTCTCTAACGTAGGACAGAACATTAAAACACAAAACAAATTAATTAAACTCACGTAATCATCGATATAACGTCCAGCACAATTTCCCTGAACCGTCTTGTTTAGCGTCTCGATTCCTCTCTGTCTACGTCTCTTCTAACTCTTCCGAATAACTCTCGAGGCGCTCTGGGAACATCATGGCTGTCGTCTGAGATGGTAGATCGGAAGATCTTAGACCCCCCCCCTCCCACATATTTATATATCTATATACTTTTCTTTTACTTTTCCCCAAGATTTTATTTGAATTGGTCTCATATCGAAAACTAAAGCTTTAAAATCATTAGCTTCACTCAATTTTTGTTTTTCAGTGAAAACTATTATCTATAACAATGACTTACAAAAATATAAGGTAATGATAATTTTTGTTTGTAACAGGTAATCACTTAAGTAACACATCAATCAATAACTCCCGAGACTAACATTGAAAACAACATTTTTTTTGCAAAATTTTTTTTTATTTATCAACATAACACCTTTTGTTAATAACCTTTTAGGGTGATACAATCGTTCCAACGCTTTTCCAATTCTATTTTTTTTTTCCCTCCCTCAAAAAAAAATTTTTTTTTTCTTTTTTTTCGCAAGAAATCTTTTTTGTTGCGAGTAAATAGCGATAAACAGCTTTCTGAATCATAGACTCGTTGCTGTTTTTGTTCCATCGAAAGCAATCGCGGCACCCACTTGGAAAAAACCTTTTTCATGCTCAATTTTTCATGAAGGATAGTAAATAATACACTTCCATATGATATCTGTGTCATCTCAGCAATCTCACGGAGCTTCACTTTACGATCTTTCATTATAATTTTTGTCACTTCACTCACATTTTCCGGTGTAACGTCTTCCTCAGGTCTACCCGAGCGTTCCGCGTCATTTGTGTCGGTACGACCACGTTTAAACTCGGCAAACCACCGACAAATCGTTGCTTTTGATGGACAAGAGTCCGGGTAACATTTTTCAATCCATTGTTTCGCTTGCACGGTGTTTTTACCCATTAAAAAACAATGTTTTATCAGAACACGAAACTCGGTTTTTTCCATTTTTTAAACAAACTACAAAACGACTTTACTCCAACCTCGATAACTCAGCTGTTTCTGGTCCGATCGACTTAAAATTTTGACACGTTTCAAGCAAAGGTTAGTACTCTAGAAAGATCTGGTTACTGGTTTACTACGAGCGCCATCTCTGGGTTAGTCTCGGGAGTTATTGATTGATGTGTTATCACTAACATCATATATATGCATCAAACACTCACGAAAGTAGCTAATAAAACACAGAATATACCAACATAAGAATAAATTGAATACATGTCAAATATTTGTACTGAAAGATGCAAATTTTATATTTTATTTCGAAATTAAAGGCAATAAAAAAAAACTGTAGAAATGGAACAATGAACATACAGTTTCAGGTGTCGCTCCCTTTATCAAACCTTGGTTAATTTTTATGAAGTCAGTCGCTAAAAAGTTCATTGTTACTTTAGTACGACATTAATGCAAACAGATAAATAACAAAATCTAAGCTTGAATCAATTGTATTTTTCTAAAAATATAGTATTATTTAACAGAAAAAAATTTAGACATGAAATATGGTAGCTAACTTTAAGAACTTTATGTGAAAGCAATATTCTCTAAGATACTTCATATAATCTTAATCTGCACCTATATTCAAAAAGTAATGAAACCAACCTTGAATTATTAATACATTTTATAAATTTATACCAATACGAGATTATCCACAAAATCTCAACGTAATAGAAATTTATCAATTATTCTTGACTTTAATTATGTAAAATAATTTAATTGAAGAAAACATTTACACCTATGGATATTCTATTTTTAATTACAAGAAGGGAATAACATTTTAGATATGAAATTAACACGAAATTCACTATCATTCAGTAAAAACAAGTATTTGTTTTGTGCTAGGATTATATCTAAAGAATCTAAGTTAATTATTTATGTTTTGGTATTGAGACTGAAAAAAATCAATAAGTGGGAAAGAAGGGATGAGAAAGATAAAATATCAATAAACATCTCTATCATATTAATAAAAATAAATTTTTCCTTCGTGTATATATTTTGGTGAAATTTCGTTTTCCTATTCGTCATGAAACGTCCTTTTCTTATTTTAGAGGGGCGAAAAAACAATTCAATACATTTATTAGTAAAGCTTTTATTAATATAATTTTATTTTTATTAATATCCATTAGTAATTTTCATTCTGCATTAGTTATTAAAATAAAGGGAGGGAAAAAACTAATTCGAGGTCGAATCCTGAAAACAAAAATTATAAGTAATGAATATTTATTAGCATCGCACTTGGAAGAAACATGGCAGGTATAATTTTTTAAATTTGAAACACGGGGCGGCTCTAGGAAAATAGGACTTGAACACTCGGCTCGACTGAAACATCGCTATCAGCGAAATAGTAAACATAATCATTCGGTTACTCCAGGCACTATTTCAATGCAGTTAGAAAATGTTTTCGTTCTTGAAAAAAAGTATTATCCATGTTAAATTGTGCTCATATCTAAGAACCAGAATTTTTTTTTCTTTATATTCTTCATTTAATCATAAAAATTCGATAGATTTAAATCTGATTCCAACAAATGGAGTTTTGACAAAATAGTAATAAATGATCATGCAAATAATATATGTGTAGATGTGCATTCTATTTAATTATAAAAATTTGAACAGTTTTCCTTTAGTTATAATACATGATTTTAAAAAAGCACATTTCTCTCTTCGTAAGTTATGCAACCCGCATGTGTTGCTAATGTATGAAAATGGCAATGCATTTAATGTATGAGATAAATTGCATACACTTAACTAATGCACGAAAATAGTAATATATTTAAAAATATGTGTGCCAGTCCTATTCTCAAAATATTTCTGCGCAAATACAGTTGAAATGTTTTGTGGGTAATTTTTTGAATAAGTATATACAGCAGTTGTGTCAATCGAAATAAAATTGTTACTTTTCGGTTTTAAGTATTTTGTAAAATGTGATGCACACTTTTGGTTTTATTGACGTCACACTAAGAGCAATAAAAGCTATTCGCGATGGAACTCGTAATTTTGAACATCCGTCAAGTGACCAGGACGGCACCTGTGCTGATACCCCCTCTCTTAACTTCCACACCATCCCAAAGGGAGGACTTAGAGCTCCGATAGATTTAACGTGCATCAGACCCAGCTACACGTCGGGTCTTTAGAGACATCATGGCTCCAACCTACGATTCGACGAAAACCGCCGGCCACGAGTCCGCTGCCTTATCCACTAGGCTACCGCGCCAATAATAATATAAATACACATGCAAAACAAACACATTTAAATAACATTTTCCCATAGCTATATGATTATAAAATACCAACGCATGTAAATGATAGTTAAGAAAAAAGTAATAAAAATTTATAATTCTTTCAAAATCCTAGTTTTTGCTTTCTACTTACAGGTTAATTGAATATCAAGAAAAGCTAAATAATATTAGTATAATTTCAGGGATATAAAATGAATAAAATTTTACATTTACATAATGTTTCGTTTTTTTCTTGTGCTTCCAGAATAGAAGCTGGATTACGCATGAGCATCGACCTGGGATATCAAGGATCAACTAGTTCGGATACAAATAATTAAAATAAAAGAATTCTAATTTTTTTGTCATATTATCCCAAAAATTATTTTTCTCAAATATTTTTTCTTTTTTTGTGTCCATATTTCAAAAAGACAGTATTTCTTTTCTACAATTTGCAGTTAAGCCTGAAATTGATAGAAATAATTGCGATTTTTGTTTATAAC
>BMAW01052957.1:1405564-1469263 GCA_019974015.1 Nephila pilipes
CTGGAGTGGATGCTAAGTACTCCAGAATATTTTAAACCCTTCACAGCCCCCCCCCTTTCCCCTCTTCATGATTTATTCCGATTATTCAGTTTTTTTATGATCAATTTAGTGCGCTGGGTGCGAGTTTTTAGATCTTTAACAAAAATACTTACAAAACTCAGACAAAAAAAAAAAGTAATTCCTCAGAAGCCTTCATTTTTTTAATGCTCTTTATTCCATGCAATTAAAATAAATATTTTAGTTATGAAAGACTTAAAGCAGGTAACTTCTATGGATGAACATCAGGTACGGAAATTCGTGGTGGCCTGTCTAAGGGAGTCTTAATGTAGTTGCACCTAATGTGATTGATAGTTTATAAACATCGCACTAAGAGGTAACGTGGTGTTTAGTGATGAATCGCGTATCGTTTTGGAGATGAGTGAGTGAGTGAATGTAAAGTTTATTGGCGCAAGAACCAGATATGGCTATGCTGCGCCAAACAAGATTAAACTGTGGTCTAGACGTTAAGTTGAAAAAAAAGGTAAAAATTGTTGAATCGTTTTGGAGATATATAACTGCGTACGGATGCGGAAGCACCCTGGTGAACGGTACAATTCCACCCAAACTGTTCCGTGACACATTACTCGCTCAGCTTGCGTAATAGTCTGCCTAGCCGTAGTCTCTCTCTCTACATATATATAAAGCTGGTCTATTCTAATTATGGTGCGTGCAACCTTAACGGGCCAGCGTTAAGTGATAATTTTTCAGCAAGATAATGCTCATCCACGAACAGCACAGGACTTTCTCCACCAAATTAGTGGTCGGCCAGACTTGTTCCCTATAGAGCATTTGTGGTACCAGTTGAAACGTCAGATGACTCTGTATATAATTTGGAGGTGGCTGTTCAAGATTTGTCAGCCTATCTACCTCAGAACAATATCCGACGTCTAACTAATTCCATGCCGGACCATATTGCAGCAGGCATTCTAATGTACGACACATTTGTGCCTCAGTTGCATTTTGGATCAAGTGAATCTCTCATCTGTATCAATGTTTTAAATTTCTTTTCAATCCGAAGGTACTTTTTTGGTGTATAACTATTGATGAGAGTAGCTATTTCCAACAAAAGCTTGATGCAGAATTACACAGTATTATGCCAAACAATCTCAATAAATTTGGAGTAAGGTTTTGGCTAGGAATGGATGTGTCAGCAGCAAGTACATTATAAATTGTTTTTTCTAATTTGAGAAAAGGTAAAGCACACCCATTTAATGAATATTGAAATTTCTCGAATCATATACGGGGCATGGCCTGATACTTTTACGAGCATGTCGCTATCTTCAAAGTTGTTAGTAAAAGCCATAATTCACAAGGGAATTATTAGAAGAAATACATAAAAGGGAATATATATTATCAAAACAGCAGAGAAATTGGACTTAGCTATTCCATATCTCTTTATAAATCAAATTTTTTTTATTCCAGCAAGTTATAAAAGCAAGCTGAAAGAAAAGTTATACCAATTTCACAATATAAATCTGCAAGTGAAGGTGAGGTTGTTCGGTGTAAGAGCTAGATGTGGCTATGCTGCACCAGAATAAAAGTGCAAGAATTCATGACACTGACTATTGGGCAAGGAAGCTGGCTATCACAAGGGTATCTGTGGGGACACAACACTCATGTTTACCAAAAACAGTAAACCTCATGGTAAAGAAAAAGAACACTAGGGGCTCCTAATTCTCGTACTTACCTAAAGAAGGTAAACCTCCCAGGGGAATGAAATGTGAAGTAAGTACAGCCGAGAAAATTACGTGGAAATATACAGAGAAAACTGGATTGCATTTATGGTCCCTAAAGTGTTTCTCAATATTTTAATTTTTGTTGCAATAAATGCCTAGATCAGGGATGGCGAACCAATAGCACGCGACACAATATTTTGGGCACGCCACCGATCAAAAAGTTTACTATGAAGCATATTACGGACGAACGAGAGTGATCCTACGCTACGGAGTATTTCAATCTTATCGACGAAAAAAATCCAAAACTTCGAGAAAAATGTCTTTTTCACATTTTAATAAATCATACACACGCATTGAACTTATCAGAATTTACATTCTCTTACAAAACTTTCGTTACAAGCATTATTCTATTACAAAACTTTTGACTACACTCCCAACAGAAAAATTGTTTTTTCTCCCCGTCTGGCGCCCTCACACATCAAATTTCATAACACGGAGTGTTCATGCGCTGGCAGGAAGCACACTCGTTTGTTCTTTTCAAGAGGGAGAGTGTTTGAAGGAAGCCTGGTTAGCATGCGCACCCTCACTTTATGATGATTTCAATAATAAAAATAAGATAATTCAGCGCATCAAAGATACTCATCTATCTAGAAACACAATAAAAGAAAGAATCTTAAAACTGTCCGGCAATGTAGCAAATCAAAAAAAAATTGACATTCCTTTTATATCGCTATGTCTTGACGAAAGCACTGACGTCACTAAATCTGCACGTTTAGCTGTTTTTGCTCGATATTCCGTGCGAAATACCATTAAGGAATAATTAATTGAGATAACAGGGTTGCTAACAACTACAAAGGGCACAGATATTTGAACAGCTGTTAAAAATTCACTTGCTGAGAAAGAAATAAATTTGAAAAAAATTGTTTCATTAACAACTGATGGTGCTCCAAGTATGGTGGGTAAAAAAAATGGTTTCATAAAATTATTTCAACCAGACGTAGGACATTCGATTCTTCAAATGACCTGCATCATTCACCAACAAGCCTTGTGTGCTAAGAGTGGTTTAACATCTCTTGATAATGTAATGGCAGTAGTCCAAAAGTAGTCATTCATTTCGTCGCAGGCTTTAAATAAGCAAAAGTTTGATGCTTTGTTAAATGAAGTTAACTCGGTGTATAATGGCTTTCTGATGTATAATTATATTCGCTGGTTGAGCCGCGGGAACGTACTTCAAAGATTTGTTGATTGCTTGGAAAAAAAATCAAACTGTTTTTGCAAAATGAGGGGGAAATTGAACAATACCCCCAGTTGTTGGATGTTATGTGGCTTTCAAAATTGATATTTTTTACAGACATATGCCAACATTTCAGTGAAGTGAAGCTTCAAGGCACAAATAAAACAATTATCGTCATGATAGATCTCGTTCGCGCTTTTGACGCTAAACTGCATGTTTTCAGGAACGATATTATTACAAGAAACTACAAGTATTTTCCACAAACTTGAAAAAAAATATCAAAGATTTAGATATACATGTGGAACCAGGGAAAGAAACAGTCACTGAAGAATTTATTTCTGTAGTCGATTCTTCAATCAATGAATTTTCAGCGAGATTTTCTCAATTCAAAGAATTATCGGAAACACTCAAGTTTATTATGTACCCTGATGTGACTTCATTTAATAAACTGAACTTGTCCTAATTCGATTGGTTGGAAATTGAAATGTAGCTGATTGATTTCCAGTCTAGCTCAATAAGGATTTAAAAGTTTATTGAAACAAGGAAAAAGTTGTAATTAATTGAAACAGAAAGATTGACAAATAATATAAGTAAAAATGCCAATAACAAAATTTTGGAAACATGGAATTCATTACCAGATACAGTTAACTGTTTGAAGAAGCGGGCTCGTGCTATTTTAACCATATTTTCATCTACCTATGCCTGCGAGTCATTATTTTCAGAGATGAATAACATTAAAGACTCTCTTAGAAACCGTTTGACAGATGATTCGAGTTCAGCATGTGTTCTGCTAAAAGTAACATCTTACAACCCTAATATAAGTTATTTGTCATCTAATCTGCAGCAGAAGTAGTCACACTAATGTTATTGTAATTTGAATTACGCTTGTAACTCAGACATTGCAAAATATATTTTTTTGAAGTAAATAAAGAGTTTTGAGT
This sequence comes from Nephila pilipes, assembly GCA_019974015.1. Taxonomy (NCBI): domain Eukaryota; kingdom Metazoa; phylum Arthropoda; class Arachnida; order Araneae; family Nephilidae; genus Nephila; species Nephila pilipes. Next base: position 1,409,455 of record BMAW01052957.1, read on the forward strand.
TGATAATATTTAGTATTATTTTCTTAATAATCCCGAAGTCAAAATTATTTGACGGCACATCTATGATCTCATTAAACATTACTAAGAAAAAATGGCACGTTGATACATAAAGGTTCGCCACCCCTGGCCTAGATACTATGCTCAGAAATAACAGCGAGAAAAACAAGAAAATATTTTTATTTATATTAGCAGAGCAGTTCTCCTCTGAATAAACAAGTTTAATGCAATTATCATGAACCTGTTCTGTAACATCTCGAAATTTCAAAAATAAATTATTTCAAATTAAGGTTTTGTACGAATAATAAGATACATATTTATGAAAAAAATATATTTGCAGAAAATGTCTAAAATACTTCTAAAAAGAATGAATAATTCAAAATTATTTATTTCATTATATTCAAGATTTTTTTTTTTTCCTTCTAAATATATTTTCTGACATGTTTTGGTAGAAATAGGTTTATACTAAATTGAGGTATATCTAATTTTAAATTACGCCATGTTTTATGCTACTTAAATTCATGCAATTCAATTTGTTGATGCCACAAATTAACTTGTTCTAAAATTTAATACAAATCACTCAAATGCCACAACTCTTAAATTTTTAAACAAAGTAAAAAAAGTACTTATCTCAGTTTCAGTGTTGTTTTGAAAAAGCTGATAGCTTGTAAGTAAAGTCTGCTTCTAAAGTCTTACTCCACATATGCAAATAGCTTATTTAACTTTATTTTATCTTGAAATAACATGGCACACTTCATATAAATGCACACATTAAAAGAATATATTTATAGTTTAAAAAACAGTGTTGCATTTTTCACCACCCAATACAGATTGAAACCAAAATAAATATGCACCACAAAACAGATTTTGCACCCTTGCTTTATGCTACATAAACTCATGTAATTTTTAAAATTTAATACAAGAGTAAATTTTTTTAAAAAAAATTTAAATCATCTACACTCTACTTAATGGCTTTGATTAAAAATAAACTCATTTTTTTTGGAAAGTAATAATAAAATAACACAATTAAAGATAATGTATAAGTATGAGTTATTATTTTAAAAAGATGCATTTACTTATTAATTTTTCTATTATATTTAAAAGCTTTCTACAATGAATGAGAAACATAAAAGCTTTTTACTTTGTTGAAGGTTATAATAAAATAACACAATTGAAGAAAATGTAAAAATATGGATATTAATTTAAAGATGCATTTACTTATTAATCTTCTTGTTATCATTAAATTTAAGCTTTCTATAATGAGTGAAAAACATAACAAAAGCTTTTTAAATTGTTCTAAGTTTTAAACCCCCATTTTATTCTGTAATAGCAAGTATTTACCATTGTACACTTTTATATTGTTGTGACATTGTTAATACTTAATTAATAATTTCAATTAGGTTGCATATTGTGGGAAAAAAAAAGTTATGTATGTTAAAAAGTCAATACTTTTTAATGGTTTTTCATTTGTTTTCATACTTAACTTGTGAATAACAGTTTTTTTTTTTTTCATTTTATGCATCACCTTGGAAAATAAAATGATTCGATTGGTCCAGGGTGAGACTGTCCCTTACCTACACCCACTACACTTTGAAATTTTTTTTTAAAATTATAACTACATAATTTAAGCCCTTTAGTAGTCTGTCTTATGAAGAAAATTATCTAAGTGAAAAGTTAGATAAAAAATATTCTGAGATGTACTTTATTACTGAAATACATATAAAAGGGCAGACCAGTAAAAATATGGTCAGTTTCTTTTAACTTAAGTTAACTACACTTCAATATTTCTTTTAATTTTACCTTATCAATTATAATGTGCATGAAAAGATCAATATATTTGTTTATAAATTCAGTTGTTTATCGAAACTAAATTTCAAGAACATTTTTTTTTCATGACTTACAATATCTAATTCCAGTTTAACAAAGAATTGAGTAATTGGAGTTGAAAAATTAATAGTACCATAAAGCATAGTAGCAAAAGAGATAATACAGTAATATCTAAATTATTTTCATAAAACATTTTGTATGTTCTTGAGAAATGTTTAGAAATTAAGCTGATTTCCAATTAAACAACTTGTAATCACTCTCATGATACTTGGCCAAAATGAAATCAATATATATGAGTAAATGTATAAAACACTGGAACTTTCAAAATCTGCCATAAAAGCTAAGAGGGACATAAAAAGAATGTATAAATCCATGCTTTAAAAAATATACATATTAAATTGTAAATACAGATTTGAACAAACTTTTAATTTGTTTATTTAAAAACAAGTATCAGAACAAAAAATGCACAATATAAAAGATATACATGAAGTAAATATATACAAAATGCATTTTTGTAAAATAATATTTACATGTTTTTATTAAATTATCCACATATTTCAATAATACTCATTTTTAGTCAAATGCAGTTTTAAGACACTTCTATGAATATATATAATTTGTTTATACTCTACTGGAGTATTTCTGAAGCTGTCTCAAGATGAAATTCTTTAGGATAAAAATGGATATAGCAAGTTTGCATTCATTATATAACAGCACTTCTAATATATTTTCCAAGACATAAACAATAATTAATTTTTTCTTGCAAAGATTCCCAAGACTTGTCTTTTTCAATTTCTTGAAGAATGTTCATTAATTTAGAATTGCCAACAGCTTCATAATGAATCTGTAATAAATGAAACAGTAAAATGATTTATTTCTTAAATAGATTAATTATATTAAAAGAATCAATAAAGCTATTTTAAGCTGGCCGTGAAACAAAAATAGAAATTTCTAAAGGGTTTTAGAATTTAATAAACATTTTTTTAAGTGAATAAAACATAATTCTTGAAATTAAATTGTATTTGTTCCTCAAATAATTTAATTTCTAAATAAATAGTTAACTACTCATATAAATGCTCAAAAATTGAATCTACAATAAAATATATATTAATATTCATAGTATAAATCAATAGACCTTACCTGTAAAAACAAAGCCAAATAAGAGTATACTAATTCAAAATATTTTTTTGTTTTAAGTGTTTCTAGCAGAACTTTTAAGAAGCATTCCATAAGTTGCTCAGAACCTCCATTTTCAGGACTGAGACAACGAATTTCTACATCAATTTTTGATGGACTCATTTCTTTAAGTTTTTCCATAACAATTTGAACTAAAAAATATAATTTGAATATAAATTTTTTTATGAAACAACACTTAAACAAAATGAAGACAGATGATTCAACATCAAAAAATTCTTACGCTGAATAACAAAAATGAGTTTCCAAACATCAATGATTGTACGTATATATATACATATACACAATATATATATATATTTATGAAGATAATATAAAATATTTTATAAGTAATACATACATGAAATGATATATTCAATAAATAATTTTTAATATAATGTACAATAAAAAAATAAGTATCTTTCAAAAAAAAAAAAAGGTGCACTAAAAACTACGAATATTATGCAATATAAGTGTACAAAAAGGGAAACAATTCTTACAATTTCCATTTTCGTTACTTTTTACCAGTAACTGAAAAAATTCTGATCCATGCTGCATCACTTCAAGAATCTTTGATTTTTCACTCTACAAATCATAAAAATTATAAAAAAATTGAGGACAAAAAATGATAAAAGAAAAAGTTTTCAATACATTAAAAAAGTTTCTGAATTTCTTGCAAATACATACTTTTCATTTACAAAACATTTTTTAAATTTTCACATGTTAAGAAAAAGCATTTTTTTTTAAATTAGTTTGCACCAATGTAATTTCATTGATCAAGTGATAACTGAAAAAGCTAAATAGAGTGCAAATTTTTTAAAAAAAATCAAAATTGTACATTACTCACATCTTTTCTCCAGTCTCCTTCTTTCTCTATAAAAAATGTTGGCTTCAAACCAGAAATAACTGGTAAGAAAAAAGGCGCATTTTTTGGTACTTGAATAGGTTCTTTAGGTTTATTACGTCGCTGGAAAGAAAAAATTGAATTAAAGACACAAAACATTATCAAACAAAAAATCATGCTCAATTTTTAGCAATTTGAAATTAGAACAAAAAATTTAGGATAAAAAAATAAAAAAATTTTTTTTTTTTTTTTCAAACATGTTGAAACAAATCATTGCCCCTCCCTCTAAAAAAATACATACCACCAGATAAAAGTTTTCATTTTGAGTTAATTCAATCAAATCAACATAATTCTGCACACAACAGACAGTTTTACCACAATAGGGACTCTTTCCAAAGTTGGAATTATTGTTTCAAAATATTTATGTTATATATAAAAAAAATCTACATAAAAAGTAATTTTACTAGCAACAAAAGATATTCTTTTATTTTTAATCAAACATTATGTACTACTTTAAGTTTAAATGTATTAAAATAGTGATATGAAAAATAAAATTATTATTAGTATTTTCCAATATAATGGATATTCTGAAAGAAGAGTTTAAAATGTTTATACAAGATAAATATAGAGATTTTAAATTAGAATAATTTGATGTATATTATTTCTTGCGCAAATATTTTAATCAGAAGTTGAATGACTTAAAAAATTATTGCCTGGAAAAGAACAAATGTTATTATAAAGGCTGCTTAGAGCATCTAAAAAATTTCGAAATATATTGAATAAAATAAAAATAAACTTTATTACCTTAATTGTATCTAAATCTAACAAGTTCAACCAATGTGATTTAGAAACAAGTGATAATGTAACAAGCTCATCTGAAATTTGCTCTGGTGATTGAAATTCTGGGATCATGTCATCTTCAATAATTTCTTCAACATCTTCTGTGTCATCTTATAAAGATTTGGAATTTAAATAATTAATCAAAATATTTGAAAAATATATATTTCTGTAAAAGATAACTAATTATTAAGCTATGTAAATAATTATTAATTAAAAACATTTCAATATTTTTGGCCACTATTAATTGAATTAATTTTAAAATGTCCTGATTAAGGCCCTCATAAAATTTTCTGGTTAAGATAAAACAAATATTATGCATTTCATTCCATATTAAATTAAATCATAACAATTAAATTTGGAGATTATTCATTATTGTGTATATTAAACTTTTGGACAGTTAATTATAATTACATAAATATAAATGATATTTTCAAGGAATAATCACACTACATATTTAAAATTCAAAACTATATTAAAATCAAAATAAACAAAAATGTAGCAGAAGTTACTGAATGCATTCATATCAAATCACATTAAATTATTACCATTTTTTCCATCCATTGTGATGAGTGGCAGATCCGTTTGATATGGATCATAATTTTCTGGTAATGGATACAGCGATACATTGTTAAAGAGGGTTGTATTGGCCCATAAATATATTCCAAGACTGCCTGTATGTGCAGTAGCAAGATATTCCCCCGAAGGAGACATAGAAAGACTAACACAAATGGGCGAAACTGTAAACCAGTCAATTAGTCTGAAATAAGCAAAAAGATTTGAAGTGCTTGGATTTAGATAAAAATATATAACATGTCTTGAAACAACTTTCTAAATTTTTATAAGCAAAGATTAAAGCCAAACTCTTTAATCTTTCCCACAGGAAGAATTCATTTATATAGAAAATAATTGTCTCAAGTATAAGTTGTTTAAAAAATATTTTTTAAGGAAAATAATTGTTGGAGTTTTTAATAATTGATTCAAGATTATTATTTTTAATATACTTTCTTAGCATTCCTATAAAATATAAGAAAATAATTATATTGATACAGTGGGCAGCCATAAACCAAGATCAATTCCTACTTTGATTTGAAAACTTTGCTTTTTAAAAACTGGTGGACTTTCTAGGTAACATGGAATAATTAATTTTCATTGGTAATAATGATTGATCAGATTACATAATTTAAGACTGATTAAATTAAAAAAAAAATTGTCAATTGATGACAATAAAATCACATGGTCAAAAAAAAAAAAAAAAAAAAAAAAAAAAAAAAAAAAAAAAAAAAAAATTTAAATATTTCTTTTTTACTAATTTGCAAAACTATGAGATTGTATCTTATCATTGCAAAATCAATCCCTGACTCAAAAGCAGACAAAACATGACTTGATTTCAATTATAATGTTTATATGAAGATAATTAAACTTCCCCATTTCATTCTAATTTAATCTAGCTCACTCAAATTTCTTACCATCTTCAAAACTGAAATTCATATTAAAAAGGTGAAAGTTAAATTCAAATAACTATACATATTTTTTTAATCAAGCCTTTCTTTAAAGATAAACTAAATGCCATAAAATGTTTTTTAAAATTTAATATATAATTTATAAAAGAGTGTAAGGCACTTAGTTAAGATACCTACTAAGCATCACTAATAAATTAAATACCATAGTATTTATATAAGAGACCAAATGAAGTATTTATATGCTTTTATAAACTATATATTAATTAACATTTAAAGCAATTTTTTTACTTGTATTTTTTTAATTCTTTTTAATCTGGAAATTTAAGACTACAAAGCAATTTTGAGAGCAAAACGTCAACCGAATTCGACACCATTAAGTGCAATGTCTGGACCATTCCCCTTCCCCAACTCTATTACTGTTTGAACATACCATACCATAGGAGTTGTATATGAAAAATTTCAGCTAAATTCGATGATAGGAAGCAAGTTAAAGGGTCAGGTCCCAAGTCTGTAACTGCTTGAGCATATCATAGTATTATATTGCCATCAAAGTTTCATGTGTGATAGATTTCAGCTCAATCAGACGGTAGGAATTGAGTTAAATTTAAAGGGAATTTTTTTTTAAAATAAGCCTCCTGCCCTAAGCCAATAACTGTTTGAGTATACCATAGTATTGCCTTGTCATCAGTTATACATAGATACAAAGTTTCAGATCAATCAGATGATAGAAGTGCGTTAAAATACGATTACAAATTTTGAAATCGACCAGGAAAGACATACACATGAACATAGCAAGTTATATGAAAGCTTAATACGAAGCAAAAAAAAAAAAAAAAGACAGGAAACTTCTAAAAATGTTTTAAATACAGCAGCACAGAAAAATAATAATGAATGAAAGATGGAGCAAAACAGTAATTGCCTAAAATTCAAATACAACAGAAAAGATATCACACTGATACACAACCACAATACTCCAAGAACAACATAAACAAATTTTATATATCTTGAAAATGTCTAGAAATATAAACTGCATACTTTCCTGAAGATATATCCCATGTTTTAATAGAAGAATCCATTGTAGCAGCTATCAACCATCTAGTATCAGCACTAAAAGCCTAAAACACAAATTCTCCTATGATTTTACACAAATAAAATTCTATCATGCAGGTACTTAATTTAAATACACATTCTTAGCGTGATTAAAATCTTTTAACGTAAATTTATATATTATTTGTTCACATGATTTTGACAATTATAAAAAAAGATATTAAATTTAAAATTCTAAATTTCCAAAAATTTGTAAGGAAGAAAATTACAGGAACAAGTTTTTTTTTTTAATTATAACATATTTACTGAAAACAAGCAAAATTAATTACAAAACGGGACTCTTTATAATCAAGACAAAGTTTAAAAGAAAAAATTAAGTTTGTTATCAGGAAAAATAACACAGATGTAAATAAATGCAATACATTAAATCTTACCATATCAGAAATGTTTCCACCATTATCATCAAATTGCCTGACAATTCGTTTTGTTTCAATATCCACAAGCAAAATCACAAAATTATCAAGAGCAACAGCAAGCATACCACTATAATCAAAGAGGAAAAACCAAATAAGACAAGTTACCACATTTAATAAACTCACAACTAATCACTTTTTAATATTTGCTTTTAATTTGATTTGACTGCTTTTGCTTAGTATTTGAAAAAGTTAAATATGCAAAACTAAAAACTATTAGTATTTCTGTTCATAAAGAATTAAAAATTTATTATATATGAATTTTCTTTTCGTAAGTTATCTATATATCATTTACAAACATTGTTTTAATACTTAACTAGCATAAAAAAAACCACTTGAATAGTAAAATTTAAGCTGAATATATACATACATTAATATTATCTCTTTCTCTACAGATACATATTTTTCATTAAGTACCTAATATTTTTAAGAGAAATGAGTCCAAAAAAATTATTAAATTCAACCAAATCATTTCTAATATGCATGTAATCATGTTGCATCATTCAACAGTGAGTGAAGTACTTTATGTGAAGCATGTTTTAATTTCTATGCATACTGAGTGAATATAGTTAATGAGTCAAAAAATTATTTTAACAATTTTTAAAAGAAGAGGATAATTAGATGTAAAGAAGTTGTACAGAGACTTGAAGGTATAGGGTGATTCTACAAAATCTCCCTATCACCTTTGTCATGTCACATTTCCCTCACTCGCCAGTGCAGCATGGAGAAAATTCGTTAACTTTTGTATTATAATTCTAAAATTGGAGCTCTAGAAGCAAACAGTAATTTGTATCAGTTAAAAGACAAAGGTTTTACTTGGCTACTACTGAAATACATTGTATTATATATCTTAAAATGAGACAATATTAAATTATAAAAGCAATATACCTAACTTAATACAACCCGAGTTGTTTGTATCAAGTTAGGCAAACTGTTTTTATAATTGAACTTGCAATTCTAATTATTGTTAATTTAATTTGGAAATAAAGTCTTCCTGAATTGTTATCAAAGCTATTAGAAGGGGCCGCGGAAGCCTAGTGGTCAAGGTCGTGGATAGCGGCTGGCGGTTTTCGTTCAGTCGCGGGTTCGATCCTTGGCCACCAAAGACCCGCAATGTAGCCGGGGCTGATGCACGTTAAATCTGTTCGGGGCCCAAAGTCCTCCCGTTGGCGTGGTGTGGATGTTAGGAGAGGGGGGTGCCAGCTCAGATGTCGTCCTCGTCACTTGACCGTGGTTCAAAATTACGAGATCCGTCGCCAATAGCCCTCGTGTTGCTTCTAGTGCGACGTTAATAAAAACTAAACAAAGCTATTAGAAAGGGGGGGAGTAGTGGTTGAATATTTTTTCAAGATAAAACGTGCTCCTCTCCAGAAACATCTTTAAAATCCAAGAATTCTTAAAAAAAAAAAACTTTATTTGATGCAGTAGCAAAATAAATACTTTTAAAACTGATATCTATCTGTTATTGCTAATCTCAACAAAGAAACTATTTTTAAGCAATTGAACTTGTTACTAATATTGGTACTTCAGCATAGCAGTAGATTTCAACTTGACTTGTGTAATGTTAAAAGTAGGATCCAACCAAAGAATACTATTCACATAGAAAAAAATACTCCAACACAATTATATTTTATTTCCCTTTGCAACTGAAAACATCCAGTTTTATTATACTACATTTTGTGTTTGAATAAATTCATTCTTTTTTGTTTTATCCATAAAATCTATTCAATATGCCTCTTGCTCTGTGTAATGCTAAATGGATTTTAAATTCTAAATATTAAAATGAAAATTATATATTTGTTGAATGTTTCAAAATTTTAAGGATGCAATAAAGTAAAAAGATATACATGCAATAATCCACCTTGAACATACATTGGAAAATATTCATATCTGAAAATGCATTTCTAGTTTGGACTATTTTTTGACAGCGACCAAGCGTTTCCTTATTTTACAATAAAATTGTCTAATTGAAATACAAAGGAGAAAATTAGTCAAATACAGTAGACCTATGTTCTTTTTGGACACAAGTTGAGATTCAATTTAACTTCTAATTCCAAATTTGTTTGCAAGTGAAGAATAAGAAATATAAAACCTTATAATTATTAGGAAATAAGACTGTTATAGCAGTTCAGATCTGATGGAATGGAAGACAGAACAATCAATGAATGCGCTCCCTGTATACGTTCATGAAAAGACTAATTTCCGAACACACATATTTCTGGCCTGATGCTATTTCTTCTCTACTCCATTCTGATGAAACTTTCAATCAAACCTTCAAAAAGAAATGTTCATGCTCAAACCTTCAAATTTCTTTCATGAGTGACAATGTGAACACACACACATACACATGTCTAAACTAAATTTCATACTGTACATTTTGTTTTAATGTTTCAGTTAGTGTTTTTCATTGAAAAGTAATGTTCGACACCAGTATATTTTCTACAATCTTTACAATATTTTCAAAATACTTATTAAGTAATAAGAATAATGATGCAAGATATTTGCGAAATGGTATTAAGAAATAAGTTTTTCTATGCATGTTTCTGGATAATGTTAAAGAATAAGGACCAAAGTTCTAAAACATTTTCAGGTCGAAGAAATGCTTCAATATTTATATAAATTACTATGGATATAATACATAGAATTAGTTATTAAATAGAGTTCTTGAAATTTCAATTTTTTAAAAGAAAAAAAATTGCAATTTTGTGCCTTTATGTAAAATGGATATTAAATTTTAAAGTATAGAAGAGAAATGTTTGAACACATTTTCTACAAGAAAAAATTTATTGATTTAAGCAGAATTGAATAAGTTAGAACTATACACTTCTCTCTATTGCAGGGGTCGCCAAACTTTTTTGATAATCGCCCCCTATATAATTTTTCGAAATCTCCATAGACCCCCACAAAGGTAATTTTCAGGTAATTAAAATAAAACTATATATTAGTCTAAATATTTAATAAATCAGAAACAGTAAGTAAAGTAGCTACAGATTTTTTACTTCTTAATGAGATGAGTGTGCATGGTGTTTCTTGGCAAGGTTCGCTATATTGGGTTCGAAATTAGTCAATTTTAACCGTAAATCCCCTCGAAGCTCCACATTTAATTTATTTCTGTTTTTAGTTAAAATTGAATTAACGTGACTGAAACCGGCTTCAATCATATACGAACTTGGAAACGCCAGCATAAATGGCTGAGCCATTTCGTAAAGTTTCACATATTTTTGCTTTATATTTATATTAGTCCAAAATTTATGTATTGTCAAATTTTTAATAAGCATTTTTGCTTCAAGATCGGACAATAGTTCAGCAAGCTCCTCTTGTATGTTGATGTCGACGTTATCAATTTGCGCCGAAAATGGCGCAATAATCCCATCAGGGATGTCGATGTTTTCCAAATCAACAAAGCGCAGTTTAAAATCGTCGCTTAATTTTTGAAGATGATTTGTATATATTTCCATGTCTTCTTCTTTTATTTTTAATTGTTGCAGATTTGAAAAATACTTATATTCCTTACGTAGCAATGAAGATCTAAATAAATTTAATTTTACTAAGAAGCCTAACAGTATTGTCCGAGCTTGGATAATTGTTACATCTTTTCCTTGCAGTTTTTTTTTGAACGTCATTAAATTTTCCAAATAAGTCTGCTAAATAAAAAATATGGTTCTTATTGTTTTGGAGTTCACTGCTTAGAACAGGATTTATTTCGTTCAGAAATTCTGTCGTGGAGTCAAATAAATTGACGAGCCGTTGCAAACATACATCTCTAGACAACCATCTAACCATTATTTTTCCTTCAAGTCCCAATAGACCCCCATTCGACCCCTTGGGTCAGATAGACCCCCTACTGTTGTTAAATAGACCCCTAGGGGTCTATATAGACCACTTTGGAGACCCCTGCTCTATTGAATAGTGTAGCAAGAATATAGTTTTGTTATTAATCAATTTTTTACGGTTTCAAATGAATTTTTATTAATTATTGACGCAATTCAGATTATCTGCAACAGATGGTACAAGCATATTTTTTTCCTGTAGAATGTACACTTGGCTAAGAATACTTATTTTTGGCGAACATTTACAATTGCTTTCCGAAATGATATTATAGCATCTTGCAAACTGTGGCAAATGGTAAATAATGAAGAAAGCTTTATGATTCACAGAAGCATACTCGAAGCTTACAAACTACTACAAAATATTCCCATTTGGGAATATTTTGTGTTCATAAAAATTTATTTTTGTGTGCAATGGTAAATTTTTGTTATTGAAAAGATGTTTAAAATTAAGTTTTGATTCAGTAAAGTGAAAGGAGAGAAGAGAGAATCTGAATTAAATTAATATTGAATTTCTCCGAAATCAATTAAAAGTTGCTTAGATTTTCTTTAACCTTGAAAAAATACAACAAAATACAAATTACTATTTTGTGAAGCATAAACAGTGAAATTTTAATTTAGTCTCTATGATGCACTGAATTAATTTGTTTATTCCAACACAAGTAATCTTTTTAAAATTTAACATAATTTCTTTTATTTATTTTTTTTTTCAAATTGAATTACGCATCTCACAAAGTTTAAGTATTAGAGCTACTGAAAAAATTATTAATGAAATACTGTTTACAAAAGCTGAATTCCAACTGTAATGTTTTCTTTGAGAATATTGGTATATAAAGAAGAATAAAAAACAAATAATGCTAAACAAAAATCTGCAAATAAATTTTAACCTTTTGAGATCAACATCATTTGAACTTTTAAATAAGCAATTATCATAAATATGCATTATATTTTTAAATTTTAGTAAATAAATATATTATCAAAAAATTATATAGATCAGTTAATATTTTTGCATTTCAATCTGATCTTCTCACAATCTCTTCAAAATTATTATATATTTTCCATAAAGAAAACTGAACTGAATCCTGTGGAAATGCTTTCCACATTCGTTAAAAATATAACCATTTCGAAGCCCAATCATTGATGTTATTAGATGATAATCACAGAAAAATACTTATAATCCCTGTGTATTTTTCTGTCTACTGCAATACTTGTTATATTTTGTTTTTCTTTATCGCCTCAGAAACTTGCCTTCTTTCGGCAAATACAAGACCCCAAGACATCCTTTTGATTTTTTTATTTCCCTTGGATGTTACCATCTTTTGATGAACATAGGTGACACATTCCCGGGATACCCTAGTGATCCTTCTATATTTTTAACTCTCCTTCTTGTCAATCAGTTTTTACCTATTTATTATTTTTAAAATGCTTAGACCACAATTACATCTTGTTTGGTGCAACAGAGCCACATCTGGCTCTTGTGCCATTAAGCACTACCATCATATCACAACCCATTGTCTTAATTTATACTTTTAATTATAGTATCTTACATTTTATTTTCAGACATAAGTTATACAATTATAGATTTATTGCAAATGATTACTGCATATGACCATATATGATTCATTCAGTAACAGAGAAAAAAAGTTTCATATAACATTTTTATGTAACTGGTGAATGAAAACAAATCGCATAAAATTTTAATAAAATTAATCGATAATTAATCTATGTAATATATTAAATAGTGTAGAGCTTCTCATTTTATGTTCAGTTACATTTGCTTTTTTACTATTGAAAATTAAAATAGGATATTTTCTTCAATTTTCAAGTCCTCAAATAACTTTTTAATATAAGCATTACAGTTTGAGGGTAATACATTTTATACACATTAGATCAGAATTATAATTAATTCAAAGAATATTTATTGCAGATGAATTTAACAGAATAACTAACATAAAACAGTATTACCATAATAAAATTAAGCTTTTTTTTTTTGGTTTATTGCCCCCTCTCTATATTTATAACTAAACATATATGTTTTTCATTTAAATTAGAAAACAAACGAAAAACATTTAAATTATAAACGAAAAGATTCTGATTCCTTTGGAGCATTTGAAAGATTGAAAATTAATTTTCTAAAAATGCAAATGATGTCTTAAATTCGAAACAGCAAAGATACATAATTCTCAACTGTAGAAGTCTTTCAAATATCATGATTTGTCTGAAAAGCGATAGAGAAAATAAAACTGTTTTGATTCTCGCACTTTTTTCCCCTTCAGTTAACTTTTTGGGTTACATTTTGACGTTATTTGATTTAAAAACCTCGAATTGTGTATAAACTGTGTCTTATGTAAACCAACATATTGCAGGAGATCGAATATTAGTAATATAAGAGAGCACATGATATTGGTGTAGGAATGTTATGTGATCATCAGAAGGCTGATATTTTTCACAGACTCTGTTTAATTCTATTCAATTTTTACGACAGTCTTGGCAAAAGTAACATGAAGGAAGGCTTATGTAACTACAAAAAAGTACGTATATATGAATTTTAAAGAAAATATTTTTATCTTATTCTCACATAATTATTGGTCGTTGTAGTCGAAAGGTCATGGCGTTTTTTTCATCGAGACATGGGTTGGAGTCCCGATTCTGTTAAAAACCGCCATTTAGGAGAGTTGATGTACATTACATCTGTAGAGAAAAAGATCTACTGTTTCTTACCAATAGCTTATACTTTATTTTAGCAAGAATTTCTCAAATAATGAAGAGTTTAAGTAAGTTTAATTTTAAGGAACAATTATGTTTAATAGAATACATAATTCTATCGTAATATTTCCATTTAGCAGAAATAAAATTTAAGTATACAATTTAGTTTTAACACAATAAATTAATATACAAATTTTGTACTACAAAATTAATACTAATCAAATATATTTATGTAAACAGTTAATTAAGCATTTTATTGATTCTTATAATTTAAATTTGGAATTAAATCTTCGAAAATATATAGCAACATTTCTGTTGACAGATGCTTGGCAACTCTCTTCACATTCTTTTTATTTTCATTTTTATTCATTATACCTATTTCTTTATTTCTTGTTATATTTTACTACTATCAATATTTTCCTTATAAAAATATATGAGAGAGAGAGAGAAGTTTACATGTTTAATCTTTAATGCTTTTAATAGTCCTCTCTTCCTTTAAAATTTCTTTTCACTAGAAGAGAAGAAACTTTTCTTTCCGCACCTCCCCCCCCCCAATAAAACAAGCAGACACGCCTTCAAATGTAATAAAACTGAAAACCCTTTCAACTTTAAGACTGAAATTCCATGGTGTCCTCCAATTACCCTAATTAACTATAGCACCATAGAGATATGTTTATGACTAAAGTCGGAAATTCCAGCCAATACAATGTGTCAAATACCTTGGATTGCTCAATTCCATCTATGGGTGTTCAGTTTTTTTTTATTGACCGCAAACCTTCTTAATATTGTATGCAGGCAGAAAAAAGGTTAGAAAGATATCCTGTTCATTTATAATATTACATCTAACATAAATTGGTGAATATAGATACAAACAACAACAATGGAGGAGCTACATGGGAACATAAAATATAAATAAACATACTTTTCACGATGGAGTACCATTTTAGATACACTTTGTTCAAGTTTAAGCACCTCAATTTCACTTCTATCTTTAAATTTCCAAAATTTCAAAAGTTTATCTGATCCACCTGATATTACTATCTGATTAAAACAATCCATGGAAATACCACGTACATTTCCTTCGTGTGCTGCAAAAAGTAAAATTTAGAATTTTTATAGGAAATCTATAGCAAATATATGAAACATTTCAATACTGTTTAATATTGTAAAATACTTATTTGGATACAGAATTAAATTATATAGGTTCAACATATATCCCAATTTCATCAATTTCCTGAACTAATGCTCAAAAGTTAAATTTTTCTTTTTCAGAATTGTTACTTATTTTACAAAAATACAGGGGGAAAAAAACATATTTGTTGATTAAATGCATTTTTAGCTATTCAAAATGGTTTGGAAATCCATAAACATAAAAAACTTGCATCTCTAGGTCCTTGTGTCAAATTTTCATCACAGGAATTAGCACAATTAGTACCAAACTTACAAAAATTATGTCCATTCAAATTACACCAATCCGATAAACATTTGGCAATATTTTTCTGGGTTAACCAAATGGTCGACAGGATTTTACACAAGCATACCCATTCTAATATTAATCAAAAACATTTTTCTCTTCCTTTCTTCATGCTTATATTTAGTTTTGAATAAATACATTTTGCTGCTTTAAATGTATGAAATTGATTATTAACTATAAAAGCATTTTTTTACAGCTTAATTGCACCATATTATGCAAATACATACTACAACTGTATAATACAATATCCTTTTCCTAAAGTAGGTGATAACAAAGTTTCTAACAATACAAAGGATGAGCCATTTTATCTTATTAATATATATTATTTTAAAAAACAGTAGGGAGGGAATAAAATTTCTTTATATACATACAAAAGGCATTCCATAAAAACAGCTATATTTTTTTACATAGTGGCAACACCACAAAGCCAAAAATTAAAACAGATGATTTTATTTTCTCAAGTTTCATACTGGTTTAAAGAATTGTTTTTATTTGCCCTGCAGAAATGGAGGCGAATGATTCAGAGTTTAAAAAATGAAATGCATTGTGCTATAAAACTTTGCTATAGTTTGGACAAAACAGCTCCGGAAACAGTTAATAAAAGAAGTTTACAAAGATAAATGTTTTGGTGAGTCTGCGATTTTTAGATGGCATGGTGATTTTAAAAAAAGACTGTTGCCTGCAGAACTAGATCCAAAGCCTGGCCAACCATAAAAAATTGTGAATGATTGAAATGTTAACACCGAGTGTGCAATCTTGCAAGAAAATCGATGAATGTCATGACAGAGAGTGAATGAGAAAGTTATAGGAGCAAGAGCCAGATGTGGCTATGCTGCGCTAAACAAGATGCAATTGTGGTCCAGACATGTGAAAAAAATTGAAAAAGACAAAAATTGGTTGCCAAGAAGGAAGGTCAAGAAATAGAGGATAGCTTGGGTATCCTGAGGGTGCATCACTCATGTTTACCAAACACAGTAAACCCTGTAGGAAATAAAAGATCACTAGGGTGCCACGGGGTTATGATGCCTGTACTTACCTAAAGAACGCAAGCTCCTGAGGTCCCCTGATATAATTCCCAGACACTGGGTACCCATTTTAGCATGACATTTTAGCTTTTACACATGCATGAGCTACAGTGAGGCTATTTTTTCATACCCGGTCACCATACGGGTCATGAATGCTGTGTGAAAAGATATCGGCAACAAACATTTTAAAAACATCAATATTTCACCAACGTAACAATTTACAGCTTTGCCATGTTTGTTCCAGATGTGTCCCTCATCACCTAACAGAACAAATGAAAACAAGAATTCGCCAATGTTGCGAGAGGCAACAGATGCTTCAAAATGATCCAAATTTCCTTAGACTGCAGTAACATGTGATGAAACTAGGGTACATTATTTTGATTCATTTACCAAGTTGGTAACAAGTGTATGGAAAGCACTTCGATTCTCTTCCAAAAAAATCTGACAAACCAAATCTGCAGGAAAGGTCATGATTATTTTCTTTGAGCATAAAGGTGTAATCTATCAGCATGCTGGGTCTCCCCAAACTACTGTGAATGATGAATTTTATGTTTCAGTATTGAAAATTTTATGACAACACATATCAAGACAGTGTCATGAACTGGATGGGAATTGGACATTACATCCCAAAAATGCTCGCCCTCACATCATTACTTCTGTTCAGCAATATCTTAGTAAATGCAATATTAAAATCATGCCATACACTCCCTTAAAATCCAAGTCTAGCACCATGTGATTTTCGACTGCTTCCAAAGTTGAAGAAGATCTGTGGCAAAAAATCTAGTACAAATTCAGACATTATTTCAGAAGAGCAGGATGAGTACAAACAAGATGAATTTGTTACCAAAATTTATGTACAAATACGGTTACTTTCCAACATGATCACCATGAAGATTCAGATATTTGTATATTGGTAAATGAGCTTTCCATTCTCCTCTTCAAGAAAAGTTGCAGCCCATTGATGCGAAATGAATTTACACTTTAATTTAAAGCTCCTTTCATATTAAAGTCTGACAATAAACAGCTAGAGTAATCCTAGTCCCTAATTCCATTAACTCAACAAGCAAAACAGCTAGATTAATCCTAGTCCCTAATTCCATTAACTCAACAAGCAAAACACCCTTTGGGTCCAAAAACTCATTTCCATAACCTTTGTGCTATTGAAGGTTTGTTTAAACAGATTCGCATTCTTTCCCCCTACACAATATCATCGCCAATGTTTTTATGTATACTCAACTCCTTTTTCATTGAATTTTGACTGCATTATTCCCATCAGCTTAAAGAAATAACACTACTCAACTCGCATTTAGAGGGAGCCTCATTTATACCATCTCTATGTTTGTGTGGCTACAGCTCAGCCTGAAATCACAAGATGGCCTCGGTTATAGTTAAAGAGATGTACAGTCGCCCACTGTGCATCTCCATCTCCTTCCCTTCATTCAAATTATTTAGCATCTGGATCAGAGGTTGAAAAAAAAGACCCTCATATGTATGTATAGGCTTTCATCAGGATTATTAGTATCTAACAATTTTTAGAATACAATAAGAATAAATTAACCCAGAGTAATCTTAAATAGCAAGTATACATCATGGTAGAAAATAACCCTAATTCATATAGAAAATATTAATCAAACAATACTTATATCAATTTTTAAACAATGTTGGCTTTTAAAAAATAAGAACTTTGGAAATGTATTAAATTTGCATTGCACATATTCAAATTAACATTTTTTTTAAAAAATATTTAGCTAATAAAACAAAACAACAAATATTTTATACTGATATAATTTGTTACCTTTATCTTCACCAAATGATCCTCTGTAAAATCCTGATTGGATATTAAATTTATCGAGATGACCAGAATTGTAACCAATCAAAACATAATTTCCACAAGCACTAATACTCACACACTAAAATAAAAATAAAATTGTAATAAAAGTTAACAGATAATTTGATCCTAAATCATAAAAATCAAATTACAGACATAAAAATATTCTAAATTTATTATTGTGGCTTTCCAATAACATTAATTACTGTAATAAATATTTGAACCAAAAGGCAGATAAGTGGTTTTACTTTTAGAGTTAATTCACAATTACTTTTAGAGTTCATTCGCAGTTCATAGATTATATGTTTTATGATGTAAGAGCCAAATCTGACCAAACAATTGTTGATAATAAAACAATCTAATTTTTTTTCTCAAAATAAAAAAAAAAGAATTTAGTTAAATCTGGATAAGCGATTGTTAAAATTGGTGATTAAAACTAGTTTGAATTGAAAATGAAATAAATTTTTAACATTAGAAGGATCGATGATTAATAAAAAAAGGTTAAATATGTTTTAAAAATCAGATTTTGTGTAAAAATGCAAATAAATTGTGATGGGGTTTTTCTCAGACCAAATCAGATAATTGAAGAACGGATGATTTTAAAAAAGTGTGACGATAATGATGAAACACTGGACACATAATTAAAAGGCAATGCAAGGTGCATGGGACAAAGCAAGGACACTCAGGAGCTGCTTTACCCAACAAAAGGTACTTATGCATAAATTGTGTATGTCCTATACGAAGGCGAGTCAACTTGACGTCCACTCTTCTCATTGAAATATTGGGCCATATGCCAATTTTAAGCTTCACTGCATAAAGCTTGTTGTGAGTGAAAAATCCACACTTCCTATCATGCCATTTCAATGACTTTTAAAGTGACTTGTTTCAAACCAGAAATAGGGACTGCTAAATTCATAGCTTATTGTGTAGTTGAATCCGCCAATTCATTGCCCAAAATTCATACATGACTAAGTATCCTACAAAATTAAGGCATTATATATACCCTTTACCGTGAAAATGTCCTGTGATGTTTGCAATATCAGTCACCACAGGGCGACTTTAGTTGTCCAGATTTCCCAATATTTTCAATACATTCAAGCTATCAGTAGATACAATGAACTTAGAAGAACTGGAATTTTCCATCAGCTGAAGTGAACAGTAAATGGCTTTGGCTGCATAGATAATGCAAGAAGTGTCTAGCGGGTAACATTCATTACATCATTAGAAAAGACACCAATGCCAATGTATCCAGTTTCTTTTAAATTAATAGAGTTAATTCATTTATATATCATAATTTAAAGCTAACTATCACTTTCAAGGCATATAAATATAAAAACTTCGCCTATAACAAATATACACACAAAATGTACAATCTCATATACTTACTAAAGCCTCAATATTTTTCATTCTTTTAAAACGGTCATGCAGCAATTTATGTTCTCCCATACAACTTCGAGAAAAGGACCAAGTAGTAACAATCTGTGTGTTCCGATGGACTGCAGCAATATTATCCCAGTATTTTTCTCGAGTAGTCTCTACAGATAAATTCCTCCATTAAAAAATACATTTTCATGATAAAGTTAATATTATTAAAACAAGAAACATCAATGATAAATTTCAATCAGTTATACAAAAATTCTTTAGAAAATAACCAATAAAAATCAAACAAGCAAAATTTTTAACAAAAAGTTTTAACGATTATTTTTAATACAATAACTTTTATGATAAAATTCTCACAAATAATTCTTATTCGATTTCAATAAAATAAGTTTTTATAATATTTATATAAATATTGTTGCTAAATTCTAACCAGAACAAAAGTCCATGATAGGAAGCATTTTCAGTGGATCCTGTTTTACTCCTACTTTTTTTGCTGTTTTTCGATTATAAGATGCATGACCTAGGCTTTTATTCAGGTAAACTGCTTCCGTGGAAAATGATTTTAGAGTTGAGTCACGTCCTATTACAGAAATAAAAAATATTAACACTTAATTCAGATTAATATACTTTAATGAAACTATGACTCATTACAATATATATATATTTTTCCAAAGCTATTTTTACAAATTATATACAAATTTTTCAGTACTATTTATATAGTTTATGGTTTTAAAATCACTTCTTTGAAAAAAAGTATATAATAGAATGACATAGTTTTTAAATTTGTTTTAAGACGATCAACCAAACATAAGCTTATTAGAAATTCAATTAATTTTATATTTAATATATGATTGTATCAAAAAATTTTAAAAATAACTCATGATCATAATCAAATAAAATTTTTGAAACTAGGAATAACATTATTAATGAATAAGGATTTTAATTTTTTTTTTCTCTGATAATCAAACATGTTTATATCCAGAAGAATTTCTTTTTTCAAAAAATAAGTTTTCAACATATGTGAGATTCTATACTTTTTATTAACTATTACTTAATATTTGCAAAGATACAAGAACTATAATACAAGAGTTGCATTCAATAGCATACATTAATTGAAAAATATCAATCACAATAAATTTTCTTGCACTTTAAAACAAATTAAAGAAAATTAATTATATACCAGCACTAAGAATGTTCTTTCCATCAGCATCATAAAACCTTATTTTAGTGGGTGGATCACTATGTCCTTCTCGAAAACGTAGAACTCTGCCACCATCATCAGGTAAATCAAATATCCAAATCTAGAAAATGACAAAGTTTAAAAGGAAGTCATTAATTGCTAAAGTTCAAAACAAACTATAAAATTCTAAATCCCATTGCTCACAAAAAACAGCAAATTTAAACATAATTAAGAATGTTAAAATTATAGTAATTTTAAGGTTTAAAAAATATTTAATAAGAAAAAATTGTAAATTATATTTTTCAGAGATATTTAACAGAACATTTAAAAACACTCTAAGGCATTCAGCTATCACAAAGAACAATAAGATTTTAAGAAATAGTTAAAAAGTAAAAAAAAAAAAAAAATTAAACAGTTATTATAAATGTTTTTTTAATGAAATGATAATACTAATTTTATGGAAATTATAAAATTAATATATCCAACTGTTGGAAGTTAACACAGTGATAACCAAGGCAATATTACTAAAGTAGGTTTATTTACAGTAAATAAAAAAATATGTATAAAAGACAGCGCAAGCTTCATGCTTGGAGATCCAACAGCAGTAGTGACATATCAGTTCTGAGGAAAACTTTGTGATCCATTGCATGCATGCATGCACAGCCAGATTAATTACATGGTGCGGCACAATCTATTCTAAGTTGGGGGAAGGGAACAGCAAATATACATTGATATCCAACACCAACCATATCATGATTTCCAATAGCAAGTAAAAGTTTATTAATACTCATTAGATAAAACGTATGACATTGTATAGAAATTATTAATGTGTTTATTCGTGAAACATTTTACAATGAAACTATAATGTTTTCCATAGAAAAACATTTTTTTCTGAACATTGCCAGAATTTAAAATATAAATAGTAATATTCTGTATTTGTAAACAAAAGCAATTACATTTTCGAAAACATAATAAAAAATAACGCATCAATCAATAACTCCCGAGACTAACCCAGAGATGACGCTCGTAGTAAACCAGTAACCAGGTCTTTCTAGAGTACTAATCTTTGCTTGAAACGTGTCAAAATTTTAAGTCGATCGGACCAGAAACAGCTGAGTTATCGAGGTTGGAGTAAAGTCGTTTTGTAGTTTGTTTAAAAAATGGAAAAAAACCGAGTTTCGTGTTCTGATAAAACATTGTTTTTTAATGGGTAAAAACACCGTGCAAGCGAAACAGTGGATTGAAAAATGTTACCCGGACTCTTGTCCATCAAAAGTAACGATTTGTCGGTGGTTTGCTGAGTTTAAACGTGGTCGTACCGACACAAATGACGCGGAACGCTCGGGTAGACCTGTGGAAGCCGTTACACTGGAAAATGTGAGTGAAGTGACAAAAATTATAATGAAAGATCGTAAAGTGAAGCTCCGTGAGATTGCTGAGATGACACAGATATCATATGGAAGTGTATTTACTATCCTTCATGAAAAATTGAGCATGAAAAAGGTTTTTGTTGGCCTTCCTTAAAAAGTAGGCCTTTGATAATTGAATTTAATATTAATGCCACATCAACAGAAAAAGACTAATTCTAATTTTAAAATCACTATTTTATTTACAACACATTATTAGCCAAAGTCACATTTACAATCTAAACAGATCTCCTTTATATATCATTCGGGAATTTGCATTCGATACCGTCAACTTGACAGTTACAAATCGGCATCCAATGAAAAACAACTTCATATGACGTAATAGAACAAAACACCGTCGAATGCAAATTTCCGATTCCATTGCCAGATGCGTGAGATGACGTCATATCGGAAAACGTAATTTCACGTGATTACCGCGATATGACAACAATTGGCCCGCCTCTCACACATCTGGGCGATGTTACAAAAATCAAGTAACTTTCATATGCA
The DNA here is from genome assembly GCA_019974015.1 of Nephila pilipes. Taxonomy (NCBI): domain Eukaryota; kingdom Metazoa; phylum Arthropoda; class Arachnida; order Araneae; family Nephilidae; genus Nephila; species Nephila pilipes. The sequence goes on from BMAW01052957.1 coordinate 1,432,452, forward strand.
AGTATATTAAAATCTAAAAATATACAAAACTCATTTTTATATGTACACAGAAATAATTTGATATACCTTTATATTATCATACACAGCATTAAATTATTGCTTATATTAATAGCTTGACATTAAAAAGTTTCAAATTCCCGTCCATTAACAAAGATTATTTCCAATAACAATGGACTTAATATTTCAAACATTGTAACCATTAGAATTAATTTTTATCTCTAAAAAATACTTTCCCCTTAAATTCTGATAAAGTTGTCTTAGTTGGGGATTTAGTAAATAGATCAGCACAATTTTGTTTGCTAGCTATATACTTTAAATTAAATAAATTTTCCGACACTAAATTTCTTAAAAAATGATATTTAATATGAATGTGTTTTGTTCGAGAATTTTCAATAGCAGAATTCGAGAAATCTATTGCTGCTTTATTATCACAAAATAAATTGAATTCAAAATTTTCGTTTGAAAAAATTCCCAATTCTTTACATTCCTCTACAATTCTTAATATCCAAAGTAACTCTTTAGCAGCATCTGTCAAAGCAACGTATTCCGCCTCCATTGTGGATAAAGAGACACTACGTTGCTTCGATGTCCGCCAAGAAATAATAGCCTGATCACAAAAAATTATATATCCCCCAACCGAAACCCGGTCATCTCTATTAGATGCATATTCTGCGTCACTAAAACAATTTATTGTTGTCTTACCGGATAGATTCAATTTATCTTCCCTTGTATAATATATATAACCCAATACTTTTAATAAGGCCTCCCAATGAGCTTTGCCTGGGTTATTTTGAAATTGCGAAAGAATATTTATTGCATAGCTAATATCTGGACGTGTTCTGTTTGCTATAAATGATAAACATCCTATTAAATTTCTGTAGGGTAATTTTTCCATTTCTTTAATTTCCTGATTAGTCTGTGGACAGTCCAGTTTTGAAAGTACTATACCTTTTGAAATGGGCAGAGAAACTATTGGAGGCTTATAATTTCTAAACTGATCAAAAACTTTTTCTATATAATCAGTTTGATTTATGTAAAGTTTACCCATTTCTTGCTCAAAATTTACCCCTAATAATTTAATAGTTTTTCCCATTACTTTTATATCAAAATTCTGTTTTAAAACATCTATTAATTTATAAATCTTATCTTCTTGCTTTCCTAATAAAATAATATCATCAACATATAGTAATAAAATTATCTCTCTGTTATAACAATAGACACAGTTTGTCCATTCTAGTTTCATGAAATTTAAAGATTCTAGAACTTTATTTAATTCATAATACCACTCACGTCCGCTTTGGTGTAGTCCATATAGAGCCTTCTGTAATAAACATACATGATTCGGTTTTCTGGAGTCGACGAAACCTTTTGGCTGATTCATATATATCATGTCAGACAATGAGGCATACAAATATGCACATCTGATATCTAATTGTATATGATACCAATTCATCCCTCCTACTAGAATAGAAAAAAATAATCGTATTATGGAAAAATTTACTACTGGACTAAAAACCTGGTCATATTGAAACCCTTTTTCTTGTCGGAAACCTTGTGCTACAAGACGGGCTTTAAACCTCAAGATATCACCCTGTGAATCTGTTTTTAATGCAAATACCCATCTGTTTCCTAATATTTTTGAATTCACTGGCTTTTCAACCAATGTCCATACTTTCCTTTCCTTGATTACTTTCATTTCCTCCTCCATTGCATGTTTCCAATTAGATGCTTGAGGGGAATTGGATGCTTCGTGGAATGTATCTGGTATTTTTATGTCTTTAAAATTTAATTGTCAAATGTTTAAAAAATTTAATTCTATTTCCTGTTTTATTATTCCGGTAAATGAATTTTTACCACTAAAATTAAAAAATTCTGGGTCATAAGGGATTTCATTTGCCTCACAGTAAGCTCTAGCATCGTTCCTAGATCTTAAACGCATGCTCGTACCCACTATACCGTAATATACATCGACTCTTGATCCATCGGGTCGAGGTACTGCTTTTCGAAACCAATTTATTTCAGACTTGGAGGGAATGGTTGGATCCGAATTACTTTGATCAGAAATTTCCGGTTCTTCGTCAATTAATTTAACCTCTTTGGTTATCTCTTTAACCGGTTTTTCTATCTCTGCATCCGATTCGGTTTCATCATCATAACCATTTAATATAATTAAATTTCTATTTACATTATCTTCCCTACCATTTAAATTATTCTCATATATTTTTACATTTATGGTTTCGATAACTTTATTCTTTTCAGGAATGAAAACGCGATATCCTCTGCTACGAAGAGCATACCCTAATAATATTCCTTTTTCAGCACGCATATCTAGCTTTCTACGCTGTTGCTTTGGAATCCCTACATAAACTGTTGATCCGAAAGTTCTTAAATGTCGTACGGTTGGAACCCTTCCACCATACTGTTCAAACGGGGTTTTCTCGGAATGCTTATGAGTTACTCGATTCCAAACGTAAGTAAAGCATAGCACTGCCTCACCCCAATTTTCCTCTCCTAATTTCGAATCCCTAAGCATAGTTCGTACTGCATCCATTGCTGTTAGATTAAAACGTTCAGCAACTCCATTCTGTTCTGGAGTATATACATTCGTTCTTTCATGTTTGATACCTTTATCTTCTAAGAACCTTTCAAAATCCCCTAGACAGAATTCCATCCCGTTATCAGTACGAATATTAACAATTTTGTTACCGGTAAATCTTTCGGCTCTATTTTTAAATTTTATAAAACTACTGAATACTTCCGATTTTTCCCTCAGTAAGTATATACAAACTTTTCTAGAAAAATCATCTATGATAGTTAAAAAATATCGATTACCGCCTCTTGATGTAGTTTGGATCGGACCCGCCACATCCAGATGTAAAAGTTCTAAAGGTTTCCGCGATCTAATTTTTCCTATTGGTTTAAATGAAACCCTTTTAGCTTTTCCAATTAAACATGGCTCGCAGTTTAATTCTTGATCTTTTAATGCGGGCAATCCTCTAACATTCTTTACAGTCTTCAAAAAATATAATCCTTATTAATATGACAATAACGTTTATGCCATAATTCAAGACTGTTCTCCGAAGAGATCTGATTTATTTCTTCCCGTTTATAATTACGCTCTTTACCCATTTTCGGATAATCAGCTAACACATAATAAAGACCATTATTTCGTTTGGCCGAAAACAGCTTTCTACCCTCTTTAGAAAAAATGTCAATTCGCCCATTCTTCCCTACGAAATAGGATCCACTCGCTTCAATGCGGTGGCCCGCCATCAAATTATGTCGAAGCCTGGGTGAATACAAAACATCGGTTAGAGTAACCGTTTGAGTCCCTCTTTGATTTTTACAATCAAAAGTTATATTCCCCTTACCGAGAACTTCACAGGTCATTCCCTTAATTGCAGCTTTCATTTCTACCCCAGAGGTCTGTTGAAATGTTGTAAACAGATCACGATTGTTACAGAAGTGGGAACTTGCAGCGGTATCAAATACCCATGCAGTATTGTCAGTATTTGTTCCCAAACTGGCTTCTGCCAATAAACAAACATTGGGTTTAGCTCTTACCTTAGCCTGATTCCTAATCTTAATCCTACAGTTTCTAGCAAAATGGCCCATTTTCCCACAATTAAAACACTTTACATTTGGTTTATTATTGGGATTTTCTGGCTGACTATTTAAATTCCCCTTTTGCTGATCTTTACTTCTATCTTTACTTTTAATAAAATTAGGTTTCACACTAATACCTTCCATAGCTTGTTCAAAATTTCTACTTACATTATCTTGTTTACAAAACAGTTTTAGCCGGGCTTCCTCTGACAACAATTCATTCAAAACATTTTCAAAGGTAAACTTAGAGTCTTCAAAACGATAAATTAACTGGACAATTCCACGGTATTGCTCCGGTAGTCGTCTAATCAATTGGAATGGCTGCAACCACTCCGATATAGGTCGACCGGCATCGGACAACTGCTGTATGATAGTCCTCAATCTCGCACCATATAGGTTGATTCCTTCTCCGGGATTGAGATGGCAACTGAAAAACGCATCCGTCAGCTCCACAATTCTGGCTCTTGAACTTGGCTCGAAATGTGTCTTGATCTTCTCCCATGCATCTCTTGGGTCTTCCATGCCGTTAAGTAGCGGGCGAAACTCCTTCTGTACATTTAGGTAGATGAGGGAGTAAGCTCGTATCTTCTTTGCTGCACATTCTGGATCTTCTTTGACTTCTTTCTTGGCGGAGGCATCGACATCGCTAGACTTGTCTTGAACGACAAACTGCCATAGATCCTTTTCCATTAATAGAACCTTGACGTCCTCTTTCCAGGTAGCATAATTTGATGCATTCAAAGCATCAATTTGATACGTCAGCAAAGCCATTATATTTGTTATTGATTCCAAACTTTACTCTGCTAATGTGGCTTTATTATTTTAAAAAAATAATTTAAATGCAGGCACAGTGATTCTTGCCTGGGCCCATAACCAATTGTTGGCCTTCCTTAAAAAGTAGGCCTTTGATAATTGAATTTAATATTAATGCCACATCAACAGAAAAAGACTAATTCTAATTTTAAAATCACTATTTTATTTACAACACATTATTAGCCAAAATCTCTATCTCAATCTAATCAGATCTCCTTTATATATCTCCGGGAATTTGCATTCGATACCGTCAACTTGACAGTTACAAATCGGCATCCAATGAAAAACAACTTCATATGACGTAATAGAACAAAACACCGTCGAATGCAAATTTCCGATTCCATTGCCAGATGCGTGAGATGACGTCATATCGGAAAACGTAATTTCACGTGATTACCGCGATATGACAACAGTTTTTTCCAAGTGGGTGCCGCGATTGCTTTCGATGGAACAAAAACAGCAACGAGTCGATGATTCAGAAAGCTGTTTATCGCTATTTACTCGCAACAAAAAAAGATTCTCATGGAAAAGATTTGGAAAAGCGTTGGAACGATTGTATCACCCTAAAAGGTGATTAACAAAAGGTGTTATGTTGGTGAATAAAAAAAAATTTTGCAAAAAAAATTTGTTTTCAATGTTAGTCTCGGGAGTTATTGATTGATGTGTTATATAAAAAGTTCAATGCAAAGTTTTGCAAAGAACAGATTTTGCCACCTAAACTGCACTCTTTTTTTATATAATTATTGAATTACATAATTAAATATGGGAATTAAAAGTAAACGATGAAAAATCAAGAAATTGACAACAGTAAACTTTTAACATTAAACTTTTCCGATATTAAAATTAAAGCAAACGATAAATTATTAAATTTAATATATTTTAGTTAAATGTAAAAAAAGAAATTGAAAAATGCTCTGGTATGCCAAAAAGTCCCACCTAAAATCCATAGCCCTCAGGTGGCTAATAACATTTTAAAAATATCTGGGTTTTTTCCCCAAAAAGTCTGTTGCTTTTAACAAATACCAATCAAAAACAGAAAACATGATCTATGTAGTAATTCTCAAAAGAAAAACTACCAGGGTCAAAAACAATATCATACCCAAAAAAAAATCACCAGTTGCCAAGGAGCACCTGATGCTTCACTTTAATTAAACTTTTCCCATTTAATCCTTTTTTTCCATTTAAGTTAAATCCATTTAAAAAATGATAAATATATTTATATCATCTTATAAGGAAAAATCATTACCAAACCTTTAAAGAATTATCACTGGAAGAAGTAATAAGTAGAGGTTGATTTGGAAGAAATTTCATGCCTGATATGCTGCTTTTGTGCGCTTCCTTTATTTCACTGTGAAGGCATTTCTTTTCAAGGTCCCACATTGCTATATGCCCCATTGTACTTGAAGAAGCCATTATTGGAATACCATCTTTCAAAGAACAAATGCAATGAACCATCAAAATGACTGAAAGTTTACTTTTATTTTTCATATAAATTACAAAAACAAAAATTTCAAACAATTTAAGGAGCAAAACTTATACAATCACTTTGTCAAACATTATGTTATAGTGATTTAAATAATATTGATACCAATATACATTTTGAGAAAACAAAGAATCTTTTCTCTATAGTATAATCGAAATAGAAATCATTAAATATTTTAAATTAATACCACAATACCTTTGGCATTTATATTTTTTAAAAATTACAAGTCAAATGATAAAAAAAAAGAAGAAAATGCTTTCATGGCTTTTAAAGATCCACTTTCAAGAAATTGGATAAGGAACATGAAATAGAATTTCAACATTTTACTTCCACAGAATGAAATTATTAACAAATTTGTATTGTATAACTAATCAAAGATACAATATTTAATGATATATTGTTTACCTGTTCGGAAAGATAATCCAGTTACTGCTCCCCATTCTTGTGAGAGTTTCATTATTGTTTCATCATATTTTAAATTATGAATATAAATATCTCCACATTCTAGACCAATGGCTACAACATTTATTGCTGGTGCCTATAATGAAATTTTAAAAAATAATATTTCTCCTCTTTTTTATTCATACACATTTATTTAAATACAGTTCAATGATTTCATTCAAAAAAAATTTTTTTTTTTTTACTCAAATGATCTCACTACATCACAGTAATCATTCTAAGCATAATTTATGCAATCAATCTATTTAATCACATTAAAACATTACAATACAACTTTTAAAATTCATGCACAAAATTTTACTATATATATGAATCAATTACATCCTCTTTTTTTTTTTATCCATACATAAATTTTTTGTTCATCACAATATCACTTGAATTTTCAAAATTATCAAAAAGTAATTATGAACTGAATAAGAAATTAGATTTGCACTAGGGGTGAAAATTTATGTTCTTTTAAATGAACCATTCATGTTCATTTTTAAACAGCTGTTCTTTGATCCATTTGTTCTTTGGATTCTTCGAACCAAAATCTTAAGGGGAAAAAAAAAATTTAACACAATACAATTATTACATATGATTACAAAATTGAATTGGTCGTTTTTTTTTTTTTTGGGGGGGGGGAATCACATTTTGTATTAAATTATTACTGAATAGAAGACTATAAAATTATTTCAATATGAGTATTTTTTACATAATAAAGTATCGTAAACTTTAGACAAAGACATTTAATATTTTAAAGGAAAAAATTTATTTAAAAAGACAGCTTCTACTGCTTTAGATACTGTATATACTAGCTAAAACACACAAAATACATAAAAATGTTTCATTTTAATTTGCATGGTACCTGCACATATTAAATACTATGTGCATAAATTTAATTATTTCCTATACTTTTAGTAAAAGGAACAAACTAGTATAGTTACACATAAAATATATAAAACATTTTAATTCATATTTTACTTTTATTTGCTTTCCTAATATACAATAATACAAAAATAAAGTGAAAATTCCCATAAAAAATTCTTCATAAATCCTTCTAAAATTTCATCACATTCAAACAAGGGCAATGTCAAATAGTGCAACAATATATATAAATAGGCTGTAATAAAGCATATTAGAGAAACTAGTCTTGCATTATAAGCCACATAATACATATTGACAATCAAAAATATTCTTTGAGAGATTCATAAAGTGATGATCAGTTTAATGATACAAGAGCCAAATGTGGCTACGCTGTGCCAAACATAGTAAAGTTGTAGTCAAGACGAAATTAGTAAGATAATTGAATCACTCGGATATCTCAGGGGTGCATCATCCGAGGTTACCAAGAACAGTAAACTCCATGGGGGAAAAAAGATCATTAGGGGGCTTCAGGTGATGCTCGAATCAACCTAAAGAAGGCAAGCCCCCCGAGGTTCCCTGATAAAATCCCCAGGAAAGGGTACCCGGCTATACACCCAGACACTGGGTACCCATTTTAATTAAAACTTATTTAAAATGCCATAGTTTTTAAATTTGTTCATAAATTCAAAAACAATATAAATTAATTTTTTTTTAATTAATGGGAAAGAAAATTCAGTTTTGATCTGATTTGGATATAGAAATCGATTACAAAAACAGTGGAGAATAATTCAAGAGAACCAAATATCTGTCTTTCAAATAACACCTTTCAATTCAGAATCATTTACCATTCCTTTAGCAATGCAAAGCTCCTTCGAAGGTTGGCCAGTTGAAAGAGCTCTAGGTCTATTTCACCTCAATATTCTTCTGATTAGATCATACTTCACCACAAGAGCTATTCTCAAAGTCTAAATCGATTCAGCAAGCACTTTTCCGACAATTTTTTTTCACTTGCATTGTTTTTCAAGGTCAGCACTATATATTTTTGACCCTTCCTCACCCCCACCACCCCATACTAGCTTTTGCTTTGAATCACAGGTGCCCACCCCGCAGGCTGCATGCAGCCCAGAGTATCTACCAATGTGACCCAAGAAGGGAGAGCAAAGTGTTAGAATTATCAACACCTACTTCAAGAAAATGTAACTCCTTAAAATTAATTCAAGAATTATAATGTCAAAAATGCTTCTGTTGAGTCAAGTCTAACTCCTTGAAAAAGGAATTTGAAAATTCTAGGATTTTCAAAACATTAAAACTTTGTCATTTTTGTGACTCCATTAACAGTTAAATAAATATACTACATGTAAATTTTCAAATTGAATGCATTAAGTTGTAATCTGACATCCTACTAAAAACTAAATTTCATAAAGTCTCTTTAATGGATGTTCTAACAGCAAAATTAAAACCAGAATAACAGATGAACACCTTGAGAACTCCATAAAAATTGCAACTGCTTCAATCAAACCAGATGTTGCTGCCAAATATCACATCAATTTTATGATTTCTAGCTATTTTTTATTTAATTTATATAAATATATATAGTGTCATATAAGATGTATAAAATAATATCAATCTAATTCCATGTTGCAGCCTTTGTAATACAAAAATCAAAATTTATTAGGCTTAAATTATTTAAACATGTTAACTATCATATATTTTGGCATATAACACGTGTGTGCACTTTTAATATAAAAAAAATAAGATCAAAACTTACAGATGCACATTATATGCCAAATGTAAAAATGATTGATTTAAAATTAAGGAAAAGATGAGCATTAAAAAAAAAAATTAAATTTCTGTATGTACCTAAAGGCCGTTTATTTAATAGAAATAACATACTTTAAGAACTTAAAATTTTTCATATCTTCAGGCATATCCCTTGCTACAACACAATTTCCATTTTTTTCACAAATTGAATGATTTTGCAATTGAAACCCACTCCAAGTTTATTTCATTCGATACAACCCGTGTTTTTCAACTAAATTTAAAAGAAACACAAGTTCCAACTGTATTTCAAGTAAAGTAAATGTAATTTATTAAAGCCTTCAATGTTCAAAATTATGGCCTAAAATTACTGGAGAAAGAAAAAAACTTTTGACTCCTAATTTTCACAAATTCATTCAGTTCGGAAGTGTATTCTTATGACAAATTGTGCACATCTGAATTGAGTACAATCCATCTGATTGCAGAATTATTTACTTCCTATAAGCATTTCCTTCCCTCATATATACTTTCCCCTTACTGCTCATTAATTCAGTATACCACTTTCCGAAAGCTTGGGAAAATCTTTCAAATGAATGACTTCAAATATAAGAGCATTGCACATGTGCATTTCAAGTTTCTTTGTAAAGAAAGGATGTCTTATATAGCAAACATATCTTGAAATTAAAAGATGTTTGAAATTATAGGTGTTCATTATATCCCAGATTATAAGATACATTTTATTTGCACATCAGCATTGTTGAGTCTTAGATTTATTTTGTGTAATCCTAAACAACTCATCTTCCAATATAGCTAAGAGAAGCAAAAAGGTTGAACCACCTCTGCCATAAATAAAACCACATGCTTCTCACTTACACAAAGAATCCATCTATACAGGATTTCTATAGATATATACCAGGATCAGGGCCTTGTTCATGCTTAATTCCTCTAAATGAGGAAACACTGTGTTAAGCACACACATACAGAATACTGATAACTACTATGAATAATTTAGAACAGCAAATAACAGGTTTTGGGTGGACTAAGGACTTTATATTCTCACTCTTTTAGATGAACTAATTCAAAAGAATAGGTTGAATACAATCCATCTGATTGCAGAATTATTTACTTCCTATAAGCATTTCCTTCCCTCATATATACTTTCCCCTTACTGCTTCAAAAGAATAGGTTCTTTTGATCCAGAACCCTAATCTGAACTAATACCCAGTGTAAGCTTTTTTTTTTTTTGTCAGCATATATCCAAAATCACATTTTAAAATCCCAGTTCATGTCATACAATTCATTGGGAAAATTAAGGGAAATGAAATTCCTGTGCATTCATTTTTTTAAAAAGTTTATGTGACTGTGTTAAATGAAATCATAAAATAAAAATACAAGGCAAAATTTCAGTCTGTTTCATAATTTTACCTCTTAGGTCCAATATAAAAATGAAAAAATATAAAAAAAATTTTGAAAATAAATCCAAATTTTGAGATATAAAAGCAATATTTATTACAATTTAGTTCAGCTTTAGTTATAATTAAGATAGACAAAACTTGCCAATCCAAGAGAAGAAATAGGCTAAAAAATAAGGTCAGTTATTCCATTCAGGTCTCTAATCAAATCTCTTATAATGAAAAATTTTTTAGCATTGCATAAGATTTGTAATTAATCTGAAATACATGCAATTTTTCTTCTAAATGAAATTTGTAAGCACAAAACTATTTTACAAGTTTAAAAATTTGAAATCCGAGATAGAAAAGAAATATATACAGACTCCCATTCAAAAGTACCTTATTTGAATGTGGCATGATCAATTTCAAACCAAGCATTATGTAGAACTGCAGGGGTTACTGATGAAATAGTTGCTGTAATTCTAGTTTTCCATCAATTTACAGAATTAACTTTTGTGGCAATAACTTTATCTTTAACATAGACCCATAAAAAAAAGTCAAAGGAAGTTATGTCTGGCAAACAAGGGAGATATGGTATTGGGCTATCAAATCCAATCTACCTGTTTGGGAGTCATATTTAATGCTTCTCTCACATGTAAAATCCAATCAGGTGGAACACCATTGTATTGAAAAATAATTGATGAATGCAAATTATGAAAAAGTACATTGTTTCAGCATATTGAGTTAAGGGCCGATAATCTGAACATGTTGCACCAAACATTTACTATTCAGCAGTCATGAAAGAACTCTTATTTCATATCTATTCACTCTTCCGCTTATATGGAATACAGATTCACCAGAGAAAAAAAGTTAGAAGTCGAGAATCATTCAACATATGCACAGTAAATTCCACTCCCTTTGGCTTGCCATTGAGTTGTAAGTGCTGCACTATCTGAACTTTGTAAGCATGCAAAAGAAGTTTTCCATACAAAATACAGTGTACTACAGATTTCAGAAGTCCTGATACCAGCTGGATTGTTAACAGACGCCATGCGGATTGTTCCCACTTGTTTTTTGGAAACAGCTTCATATATCCACCATTGGATGATTTTACTACATTTTTGAAAAAAATTAAACACTAAACATGTCCGAAACAGACACCTCATGATTTCAATCATAGAATAAATTATAGATTTTATTTGTTAATGTTCCCTTTTGAATATCCAGCATATATTAAGAATAAAATTTCAACCTAATGCTGGTATACATATCACTTAATCATGAACAAATAATCTTTAATATGTATACTACCATGCTACAATAAAAAATTTTAAGCTACATATTTACGAGGGTCTAAACTGCATTTTATAAATAAAGCTATGTTCAGTCTTATTCAAATTATTTAACAATTTTACTAAAACAGTTTGTTAATAAAATTTCTCTAACAGTTTCTACAAAATTTATTTACATTCCAAAGGAATCTGCTAACATTCAGGCCTTTGAGACGATTCAATGTATATTTTGCATTATTCATAGACACAACGATTTTGTTTACAAGTAACTAAAATTATGACAAATGAAACAAGTAATTATTTAATTGTGTCAGTGACTACAGGGATATTTGAGATACCAATATATATATATATATATATATATATCTTTTTGAATCTTCATGAATAAGAATTAAATGGGATAATATAACCATTATATAAATACAACACAAACACATAAAAATATGTACAAATGACCATCTTCAATGAAAAACAAATTTTAGATTCAGGACTTTTATATTCAACTAAAAATATTTGAAATGCATATCAAGTATATATTTTTATGTATTTCAATATAAAACTCAAAAAGTACAGAAAAAATTAAATTACTATTTCACAAATTTTGGGAAACATAATTAGCAATAAATATATTACTTGTTCTAGAACTGTTACAGGTGAATTCCAACCATGAAATGTGTAGATAAGTTTATTAGTTTTTAAATTCCACAATTGTAGACTTCCACTGTGACTACCAATCAGAATCTTATTCAGGTATGTACTTGGATGAACTATAGCAGAGACAGAAAAATTGGACAAACCTATCTCTACAGTTATTTCTAAGATAGTAAGGAGAGAAAAAAAGAAAATTTTTTAGCACAATTAGAAAAGAAACAGACCAAAAATATGTCTTAAATTAAGTTAAGGTGTTCTCTCACTTTCTGTTGCAATATCCCACACAAGAAGAGTATTATTTTCATAAACAGCAATTAGATGAGATCCAAATGGTAGTAGGAACAATACATTTTCAGTAGGGCCTTTATATACATGTTTCATCTGCAAGTTTTAAAAAAAAATTCTACATTTTGTGAAAAAGTAACTGAAAAATCTTTTACAACCTTTACTTTTTAAACAATTCATATGTTTACTAAATAAAAGAAAATTTGTATACAAATAACAATATACATGCACTGATGGAACAGGAAATTTTAGTATTTTTTTTAAAAAAACCCACAAATATCATATCTGTATAATGAAATAAACACAAAATTATTATAAAAGCATAAGATGCCTAAAAATTATATATAACGCAGTATGTATGAATAGTTTGCTAACTGCTAATCTATAATTAAAACAAGATTCAATATACAAATGACTATTATTTTTAAAAGCTTCTAATTAACCTTCTGGCTGCTTATCCCGTGATTTCCACAGGCAACTCAGGTGTAGCAAAATTTATTCATCCTGTGATTTTCGTGGGCATGTGTTTTTCTTCCTTTATTGAGGAAAGTATCCTGCCTCTTCACTGTTTAATTTAAGTTTTGACCAACAGATGTCGTAAGTCGCCCACTTAATTGCTGCATTTGAAGGTACTTGGTATTTACCACTTTAACTTCACTATGTTTGCCGCCTTTTTCTAATCAGAAATGGCTGCTAGAAAACGTTCAGTGATTTACAAGAGTATATATTCCTGATGATTAATCAGATTCTAAAAGTGATTTTAGTTTTGATAGTGATATAGATTTTTCAAACTGCTCCTCAGATAGTGATGAATCTGATCATGATTCAATAAACTTGCAAAGAATTAGGCAGTGGTGTAAAATTGATATGAAGAATATTCCTCCTCCAGTTCCTTTTCTGAGGAAATCTGGGAATTACTGGGAATATAGCTAACAATGCAAGCCTATTGAATTATTTTGAACTTTTTTTTGATGATCAAATATTACGAATGATAGCCCAAGAAACAAATAGAAATGTTGAACAATATATCCATAAAGCAATTTGTAAAGAGAGATCAGGCTGAAAAAAATGGACAGAAATGAATGTTGAAGAACTAAGACTGTTCTTTGCAGTTTTGTTACTCCAAGGAATCATAAAGAAGCCAGAACAAGAGCATTATTGGTCTAAGCATCAAATATTATACGGAGTTTCTTCATTTTATTAATAATGAGGAATTTGATAAAGACCAACACCCATGGCCAAAACTGAATAAAATTTATGAACTAATGGAACATCTTCAATGCAAATTTCAAGAAGTCTATATACAAGAAAAAATCTTAGTTCAGATGAAAGTTTGATGCAGTTCAAGGGTAGGCTCAACTTTAAAATGTATATTGCCAAAAAAAAAAGCAATATTCGGCTTGAAGTTTTTCATTCTTTCTGAAGCAGAAAGTAGATACATTTCAGATTTTCTCATATACATATGTGATGGAACAGTGTATAATTCGAAATACAGCCAATATCTAGTTTCCACCAAAATTGTTTTACACTTGATGGATTGATTCCTGGGAAAAGGTTATTGTCCCTATTCATAATTTTTAAATGTCTCCACAACTTATAGACATCTTAATTTACAGAAAAGAGACACTTATGGAACAGCGAATAAAACCAAAAAAGACCTCCCTGTCAATTTTTCCAAGAGATGAAATTGTTGCTTATCAAAGAGGTAAAGTTATGGCCCTGAAGTGGCAGGACAAGAAGAGTGTCTGCCTTATGAGTACTATTCATTTATGACTATAATAATACAATGGATACCGTCAATTTATGCAACCAAGAAATGTCCAACTACCCTACGCTTTAAAAACAACAGAAGTATTATATCAAATTTTTCAGGCAGTTTTTAGATCAATCGTTGTGGAATGCCTTTGTACTTTACAAAAAGCAAAATCCAACACAAAACATAAAGCTTGGAATTTCGTTTGCAAATGGTTGAAGAAAGTGTCCAAAAGTATTCTGATGGAGATAACAGCAGTTGTCCTGGAAGATCGAGTTCTACTCCGAACCTTACGAGATTGACAGCTTGTCATTTTGCAAGCCACATACCACCTAACCCCATGAAAAAAAAGCATTGAAGACAGTGTGCTGTTTGTTAAGAAAAGGTGCAAATGGGGAAAAAAACTGCAAAAAAAACATGAACCTGGTACAAAGACTGAAGTTGGACTTTGTCTTGAAATTTGTTTCAACTCTATCATACTAAACTACATTTCTATGATAATTTTTTTTTCAGTGCATTATATTTTCTTAAGTTTTGTACAATACCTTTTAATATTATGTAATAAATAAAAATTAACTATCATTCAATTGAAATTTATTTAAACTTTTTTTTTTTTTTTGTGATAACATCCGAAATTGTTTTTTTCGGACAAATTAGTTTCTCATGATAAAAATCGATATAAAAATCTTTTTTTAGAAAGAAAAAATGCATATTTCAATTCTCCAATATATATATAACAATTTTTGAAGCGATTTTGGTCCACAAATTGAGCAGTCAAAGGGTTAAAAGTTATCACAAAATTTTTAATTTAAAATCACAATTTTGTACACAATATGTAGTTCCATTGAATATCATATACAAGATGATTAAGATTTAAAATTAAGATTTTAACGGATTAATCCCATGTATCCAAATCAACCAATTTGAGTTCAGAATCTGCCTCATTTCTTTTAATTACAATAATGAATCTTATCAGACCAGTTATCATTTTATGAACTTTATTACTATTGATACTTCCATATCTTCCCTTTTAAAAGGCAGGTTACAAATAGTTTCATGAATGTTATAAATTGCTTAAAAATAAGCATGTTATGTTCAAGCAATGTTCAATCGAGATAGGTTTCACAGGACAACTTATTTTAACCTGTGCTTGAGATTATATTTATAGCAGCCACATTTATTTTTCATTTAATCATGTATTATATATTGCTATCAGAATAATATCAAATATTTCTCACGGTTGATAAACAGAAGCTTTTATAGTACTTAGAATATAAAATCAATTATATTTAACAGAACTTTAATGAAAGGGGAGAAGACCTAGAAAATATCAATGAAGAGTTCCCTAAATTGGAAAACAATTGACTAAAATTTACAATAATAAAAACAAAATATTAAATCATTACAACAGAAAATGACAGTTTTATTCAAAAGAAAATTATTTTTATTACAACTGAACACAATTTTAAAAATTGTAATTTTACCTGTGTTCCTTTTTTCCAAGCATATATGACATTTTCACAAGCAGTAAACTCAAAATAAGATTCAGATGCCAAACAAGAAATTTCATTAGGATGCTGTCCACCTATAATAACACCAAGGACATCCAAAATACAATAAATTTCACAGACAAGAAAACAAATTTTGAAAAACAATTTCTTTAATTTGTTGTATCACAAAGTATTGAAACTAAAAAGTTAGGTTAAAAAAAGCTAAATGATTGCTCTCTCAGAAAGAAGAATTGCACTAAGAATTAATAATTTGAGTATATTTTCTTTAGATGCGAGGACACTGCATTTAATTAATACAACACATCTGTTAAATGCAAATGAATTGTTAAATAGGATTCTAAAATTTTTTTACAAGTCCTTCTCCTACTTGTAGATAAAAAGAAAGCAATGTTCTAGTCATTACTAAACATTCGTAGCTATTGGCATCATAAATTTATAAAATGAGATGATGCTTAAAATTGTTAATTTGGTTTCTGACTAAGAATATTAAATTGCTTTAAATTCGTAAGAATCCTTTATTTTTCAACATAATGATTAAAATCAGGGTGTAGAACACAGCCTTCCTTTGAATGAAAAATGAATCCCTTGCTTGTTTTGAGGAGAAAGGAATTTCTTGGTTTAATATGCATATTTTGAACACTACAATCCATCAAATGAGAGTAATAATAATTTCAATATAAAGCGAGCAATTATGTTTCTCAAATATTTTCCAGTTGCTGAGTTTCAATAGTACCTTTCCACAAAATTTTAATTTTATGTCTTAGGCTACCACTAGAGAAAAATACGATACTTGAAAAAACAATGTAATCTGAATATATATTAATGCTTTGCTAATAAGAAACATGTTATTCCAGTTACAAAATTACTATGCAAATTTTCATATAAGTAACTCAACAATCATTGCAGGCATAAATATTTGTGCAAAATACGATTAGAATAATGTTTCTGAATGAATTATAACGCTTAGCATATTAACAAACATTTTGACAGCTGGCCTGCTTATTAAAAAATATCCAATATTACATAAGTTTTAAAAAATACTATGAAACACAAAATAAGATACTTACTAACGCTCAGCAGACGCAATGAAGAGCACTGTAAAGGAATGCAATACTATTAGATAAAAAAAGTATTAAAAAGAAAGATTTAGGAAAAAACACAGTACTGACATCAATTGGAGAAAATCACTCTTTTTAAGTTCCCTTGTAATAACTGTAACATTAATTTTCAATTACCATCTTGGAAAGATACATCTTTTTTAATATGGCAACAAAAAAATAAAACTGCCAGTATTGTAATACCTTTATAGTACATTTTTAGTTAAGTCCTATTTTAACATACTACTTTACGCAATTTTTAAAATTATGCTATTATGGCGTCAAATGCACTATTTTCAATCTCGAAACTGTTTCAACAGGAAACAAAGATGGCTTTTGTCAGATGACAAAATAAAAAGTAAAAAAGTTGCGTTACGAAGGAAACGTGTAAATAGCACAAAAACACTTAAGACAAATATAAAAAAATACATGCAATTCCCAAACTATTAGGTATTTTAACAGAAAACAGGATGATGCTTGAATAACAATTTACCAAGCATATTACAATGTGTATTATTGAAATCCTCATTGCACACAAAAAGCATCAATCACCAAGATGCACCCGATACTTCATTTTAGCAGCTCTTCTTACAGCCAAGAATAAATATTTCAATATACATAAGATTATATTCTGAGTTCTTTGGAGATACATAATCAAATACAGAACAAATACTTTGTAATATGGACCCACAGGATTGACAACAAAACATTAACAAGTTGTATTCTCATCTTAGGGATTTGATCACAGATGCAGATACAATCCCAAAGCTCAATTTTAATTTATAAGGAACTGAAATATTTTTAATGATAGCATTGAACTATAAATTTTGGTGATTTAAAAATTATCAGTCCTTTCACACGGAGAGTCATTAGTAGCATTAAGGACACGATAGAAACAACGCCGGCAGCAAATTTGCGACGAAGACCACTCCGCTACACCGGTCACAAGTGTTTCAGAAATCGCAAAAATCAAGGTTATCAATTAAACAGTGTTCGGAAACTTTACCATGTCGAAACACAAAAGAATACAAATTAATTATACAAAATTAATAAAGAAAAGAAAGACTTACTAAATATGTGTGAAATGATTTACCAACCGCAGTAACCACTAAATTTTCATTCATAGCATCAATATACTTCAAAGATAATGGCACATGATTACAAACAAAACCTAATGCTCTATATCCAACGAATATCTTACTTGGTTTTACCATAATTAGTTATATTTCAGATTTTGTACTCCAGCGCTTATTAAGACACGTGCGAATCGCTAGATTTTACGAGATTGATTGATTGATTGAAGAAGGGATGTAGGGCAACAAAGGCCATTATCCCTATCTGGAAAAAAGTTTCAAATTAATAAATATCAAAGAATTTCATTTTCTGTAAAAAAAACTCTAAAGTTCTTCTTATTTAATACCGCTTTCTGTAAAAGTTCTCTGAAAGTGATAGTGCAGCAGGAATCTATATGAAGAAAGTTCCAGAGTTCGTTTCTATGGGAGGTATAAATTTGCGCAAGTTAAGAGAATGTGATCCAGATCATTGATCCTACTACAGGTAGAACAAAAAGCATTATCCTGCAAATTAAATTTATTTAAAAGACCAGGAGTAATTATCATTTTGCTGAGACATCGGATTCCTAGAATTTCCCCTCTTCTGTTATTTGTCCAATTAGAGATAGTATCAATGGTAGGAATGTTCCCCAAAATTTCAAAGTATTTGCTGCAGTAAAAATTTCCTTTAGTTTTTTCTGTCTGTTATGGTAATTGTATGCATGGATGTCTTCTGAAGCTATCCAGTCGATATTTACGTCAAATTCCGTTACAGATATTTCGATTTTGTCAGCTTGTTCATTCCAATAAATTTTTGAGTGACCCGGAATCCAAAGAAATACCAACTGCATATTATAATGAGAAAGAATAAGAATCTTATTGACCAATCTATGAATCACCCTAGAGGATTTGATAGAGAAATTTTGTAATGCAGATAAAACTGAATAGCTATCGGATAGAATGAGCAATTTATTATGCATTTCTGTTAGTTCATCCAAAACTTAACAAATCGCTAACGCTTCAGCCGTGAAGATAGAGTTGATTTGATTAATTTTATAAGAAAAGGAAGTAGTTCGTGTTACACCTGCTATGGAAGTAATGTTTGGGTTTTTAGATGCATCTGTAGCCAGGGACGTCTTAAGACTTCTTGAGGCTCTGGGCTCTTATGAAAAAATAGACCCCACCTGGGACCCTTTTATCTAATTTGGTATGAATACATGAACAGTTCGATAAAAGCAATCCATAGTAAAATGAGGTTTTATGTGAATATTCGTTTTCTTCATTCATTTTAAATTCGCAAAATCATTAATTAGGTCTTCATAATTAATTGTTAATAATATTTCATTTTCAATACTCCTCAAGCTTAAATTATTCAAATGTGATTGAGTTATATGATTTCCCAATTCAATTTTGACCAGTTTAAGAAGTTCTGAAAATGAACGCTCACCGCTCGCGTTAGTAATCATCATTGATAAGAAAATTCTCATTGTTATTTTAATATTGGGAAACGCTGTGAAAAGTCTTTCATTATATATGTATGTATAGAGTGTATTGATCCCAATTCCAGTCCTCTCATTAAACAACTGTTCTTCATCTTCATCTCCATTAGTAGAATTCTATTTTTTATTAATCTTTCCGTTTCTTCTCTTTGCTTTTTCTTCCGCTTTTCGTCATCAATGATCATATATGACTTGAAATGTTGACATTCCAAGTTCAGTTCCTCTCCATTAATGTCTTTATCGTAAAAGTTTGATATTTTCTCGCACGTTTTTTTTTTTTAATTTCTGTCTCAACCAAATTAGAAATATTTTCAAAAAATCCAAACATTTCAAAAAGCTCCATATTTTTTACTACGCGTTTACATGTTGTAAATTAGAGAGTCGATTATTGGATAAGGTTTCTATTTTAAATTTCTGGCTGTGGCTGATTTCAAACGTTGTGTCGGTGTCTCTATTTCCTTTAAGGAAAGTTACCCTAAAACGACGTGGTCTTACGCGCTTGTGAACATTTTGATACTCTTTTATCAAGAATTCTTCCTCGGCTTTTGACTCATAATTGTCAAAAGAGTCTCTTTTGGTTTTTATATATGTCATTAACGATTTTAATAGCTTTACACCTTTCGACAAATCCATATTTTTACTCTGGAGAAATAGATTTACTTTGTCAATAAGTGTCAAGATGTCATTCCAAAGGATAGTTAAAAAGTAGTTTCTAATTCATTCATCTTAATTTAATTTTTCTGATGAAAGTTGAGTATCTGCTGCCTGTAATTCATCATTAATTAAAAAATCCAGACTCGTGACAAATTCTGAATAACCGGAACATAAAGCTTGAATTACATCTGCGCGTGCTGACCTACGCGTTTTTAAGGTTTTTCAGAACATTTTCATTTCTATCACATCACAAATTTAATGTTAGTATATTCCAACGATATGTTGACGATGAGAAAAAAAATTGTTAAGATTATGGACAAAATCAAAGTAAATTTTTACAGTTTAGACGCCAATTAAATTTAAAGAATGCTCTGCACTTGGTACGTATAGAGAGTATTTTTTTTTTCTTGAAGTGGAGCTTGCAATCCTAAATATTTTCCTGATATTGGACGCATTGTCGTATGACTGACCTCTACAATCACACACTAAAGGAAAAGTTATTATTTTCCTAAAATGATACCACAACTTCCGTCAGATACTCTGCAGTATGTCCATTAATATTAATAAACTGCAAAAATCTCACAATGGGTGCACCATTTTGGACATACCATAAAATAAAAGTTATTTGGTCAGCATGAATCATATCTGTGGTAGAATCAACAGAAATAGAATAATATTTAGCTTTCTGTATTTCTGTGACGATAGTTTCCAAGACTTTTGCCCCATGACTTCAATGAATTCATCCCAAATTGTAGCTGATACATAAGAAGGATTACTTTTTCCAGAATTGAGGTACTTTTTAACATGTTCATTTAAAGTTGAATCAAACTTACTTAGAAGTACCAAAGTCCCTAAATAATTTCCGTTATTCACAGAACATACAGTTTGGTTTTTCCCTCTGAAAGGTAGTCCTCTTGATGCTAAGAAATTTATTTTACAGCCACTATTCTCTTTAGCACTTCTTTCCAATAATGACGTTATTCATCGAAATGTATAATAAGTTGGTTGTCCACGCGACCAGATAACAGGAATCGACTGTGGTAGTTCATCATAAACTTTCTGTGTACAGGTGCGTTTTCATGCTGTAAAATATCCGTACTTGCATGCTTCCAATTATTGAATCCACTACTGCTGAATGTAGAATTGGTAGATGAAAACAATATACATACGAAACAGTATACTTTTCCTTGCGACGGAGAATATACTAGCCATTCACGGTCTACAACCTCACCACTACGTAACTCTTTTTTGAACAACATCGTAGACAGGTATCTTGTTTTAGTTTTATCATTTGGTTCATTGTATATTCGTGCCGATTTTTCAAAGTTATTACGTTTGTTGGAACAAACTGACGGATCTTTCTCAATCCAATAAGACTGTAAATTCTTGTCGATATACGAAGACCACAGCCCTGAATCTGAAAATGCAATAAAAATATTTGAAACGTCATCAGTTATTGTACTTATTTTAATAGGTCTTATATTACCTTCTCGAATACTCAAATAGTCTGTTTCTCCCTGTCCTTCAATTTCAGGTACATTATTGGATATACTGATAGAAGTAAAGTGGTAGAGATAGATGTGGTAGATATAGATGTAGAATTAGAATTTGTATGAATGAAAAATTGGGTGAGTTTCGGTAAATTATCAATAGATTCCTGCTTTTTCTTCAATCTTTTGCGTTAAGCAGCTCCACTTTCAAAACGTTTCATTCCTTCCTTGTTGTTATGCTTATCAAACGAAACAATTAATTATGATATTTTGTTCCTTAATTTTTGGAAGTCATAGACTCCAAAAATTTAGGAACATTATTAATTAGGAGAATTATATTTATGTAAGTAATTTTCATTAAAAGTATTTTATACCAATATGTGATAAAGTATTAGCTAGTAAAAAAGTATTAATAAGTGATAAAGTATAAATACATTATAAGTTTTAAAGTATATGTAATAAATTTCAATTTTCTGCAGAAAAATCTAGTTAAACATACACATGCAAATAGAAATTTTCTAATGAGGGGTCTTATACACTAAAAATCTCTTATTTTATACTGTGTTGGACGAGAATTTCTCCATTTTTGATGTTTACTCTTGTGATGTTGGGCTTTCATTTTGTCTTCACTAATCTAGGGGGTCTTTAATTGAGATTGATTGCATAAATTAAGCAATTTCTGTCCAACCAAAATGAAATGTAATTATTCTAATTAGAGGCAAGTAGAAATAAAGTGATTTAACCATTGAAGTAACCTAGATAGGAGAGTATATAAGCAAAGAGACATTTTGAAGATAGAGGCCGAGTGGCACTAGTGCTGAGTATATGCCTTACTGGTGGAAGACGATATCAAGAATTGATACGAGCGATAATGATCGTAGTGAAGTCAAAAAACCAAGTCAACCTCAATTGGAGAGATTTTGGTAAGACACTATTGATTCGGTATTGATTGAATATGTGAATCTATCTAGGGTGTTATCTGGGAGAGCATGTATCCATCAAACATTATACTGCAAGGCGATTGAATAAATAGTTGTGTGAGATAATCCAAGTCTCTCTTGGTAGGTTATTGACTTTTAGAGTTATATTTGACTGAGGTATGGCACAAGAATCGGGTAGAAGTGATTCACCACACTCTTATTACATTGTACAGGTATTTATTTATTAAATTATCAAATTGTATTCTAGAATTCTGTTATATTATTGCTTTTAATTACATTACTACAATCTGTAGTAATGTAATATATTCGTTTTATAAATGTTCTTTTCTATTTGAGTACCAATAACAAAAAAAAAAAAAAAAGGACTGTCATTTGAATTTTTAAACGAGTAAAATAACGCTTTCCATATTAGAAGCAAATAAATATTTCTCTGAATTACAATACACATCGAAAATTCTTTTGGAAGATCATAATGCATTCAAAATGAAAGAAGCGCGCACTTATGCATATGAATCAATATAAAAATGTATAAATATTTACACTGAAATATTTATATATAATTTTGTAAAGAGATAAGAGATTATTTTATGTTTTTTTAAAAAAAAAAAGCTGAATTTTTTTAGACTGGATATTATTTTTGACTATCTCTCTCTGTAAAAAAAGCAAATACAATTACATATTATTTTAATTTTTTATGTGATATAAATATTTGTATACAATCTTAAATCCCAGAGAAATACAATTCAAAAACAAAAGCATAATTATCTTTTGCTGTTTCAAAGAAATTAAATTTAAAGGAAAGTTTTGCCAATTTAGGCCACTTCGAAAAAGTGTGATTTCCTTCAGGGTCATTTCAACCCTCTTTTTATTAGCGCTGACGCCTGTCATAAAAAAAGAAATGTGTTTTTGTCACTTCTGTAGGGGGTTTAAGTGTATCTCTTGTCCATCCCTGAGAGATCCTTTACTCATGTGTGCAAATAAATAAAAGGTCGCTGAAAGGAGTGTTTGTTATGTCTGTGACTGTCCTTCCCGCAACAGCATTATTATAAATAAATAGGACATATATCGCTTTAGAAATAAAACTAATATTTCCCCTGATTCTCAGTAAACGTTGTAAATAGAAATATTTAATACAGAAGTAACTGTCTTCAACCATTTATGTCCGGTAATAACATTTGACGATTAAAATTATTTTGATCAGGATCTTATTGAGGCCGAGTAAAGAACGAGACGAGGCTCCCTCAAAGGCGAGGCCCTGGGCCAGGGCCCATGCCTTAAGACGTCCCTGTCTGTAGCAATTATGAAAAAATCTTGGAATCTGTGTTCTAGTAATTCATTAAAGGAACTATTAATTATAGGGATTGGCAGATTTTTGTTTTGAAAGTAGAATTCATTCGTATAAATTGAACAAGGAATATCAGTGAAATGGATAAGATTAGGGATTGAAATTATCTTTTCCCCATCGGTATTCAAATTTCTAAGAATATGATCAACACATTTTTTTTGTCATCTTCCATTATTGCTATATTTATTGAACCCTGGTTATTCAGATGCACAGGGGAATATTTCCCATTAGAAATTTGAACAATAAAAATATTTTGCGCCAGCCGTCTAATTTTTTCAGAGAGCAATTCTTGTCCAGCCAATTTCAAAAGAACGATATTAGGGGTCCATTGAGGAAGAGCTAGAGCGATTCTGAGCATTGGTTTGAATAATATTGAAAGGTTTTAGTTGATGATCCGACCATTTATTAATGATGTGGCAAGTGTAGAAAAAGGAACTGCAGGTGCTATGTTGATTAACTGAATAAGATTATTAGATCGCGGACCATGATGTTTGTAGGCCATACCTTTAAGGGCATTAATTTTTTTAGAGCTTTATTTTTCATTTGGTTCATGATGGTAGTATTTTGTTTCCATTTGGAGAAATATACTCCTAAATATTTGATAGAGGTTTGCCATGGGAGAGGGTAACCAGTCAATAACACATCAGAAAAAGTATGAATTCTTTTGTTAGAAAGCTCTGCTATAGTACTTTTTCCATGACTTAAATTTAGTTTCCAATAATTGCACCACTGGGTAATTCTTTCCAGGGTATTTTGTAGTTTGCGACATATGGTATCAAGAGAGTGATGGGAACAATAAATAAAAATATCATCAGCATAAATAGAACATTCCACTCCAGAATCCAAAGTTTCAAAAAAATCATACATGTAGGTGGTAAATAAAATTGGGGATAAAACACTGCCTGGGGGAGACCTTTAAAAATAATTTTTTCTATTGAGAGAACGTTCCTCCATCGAATTTGAAAAGATCTATTCGAGAGAAATTCATGAATCCAAAGAGCTATTTTCCCCGTTATACCTATTTGTAGACATTTGTAAAGGAGGCCATCTATATATACAGAATCATAAGCACTTTTTATATCAAGGCTAATTCCCACGAAATATTTCTTTCCTAATTTAGCCTCAACTATTGCCTTAGAATAAGGTAAGTCGCAGTTCTACCGTCCTTAAAAAGAACAAAACCATAATGTTGAGGATTAAGCTTTTGATTAATTGTCAGATAATGAGAAATGCGACCGGATAAAATTCTTTCAAACGTTTTCGAGAAAACCGAAGTTAAAGCAATGGGTCTGTAAGATGATATTTTAGTTTTATCTTTGTATGGTTTGGGAATAGGAAGGATGATGGCATGTTTCCATGATTGTGGGACTTTTGAGTTATCAAGTAATTGTTGAAAATATTTGAGAACAATAGTTTTTCTCTCTGATTTAATCCTTTTAGTACAATAGCAGGGATCTGGTCTGCGCCTGGGGTAGTATTTTTGGAAGTTTTTATTGCTTTACTTAGTTCAGATATATGGAACGGTTTATTAAGAAGATTATCTTTAGAGAGAAAATCTAAAGGAATTGGTTCGTGGAAAATATTGTTGGATTGAAAAAAGTCAGCAAAAAGGTTGGATTGAATTTTCGGGTGAGTGATAAATCTATTGTGAACTTGAAGAATATTTGTAGTAGATTCAGGATTCGCTTGAGTAGATAATTTTTTCAATATATTAAAAAAGATTCTTGGATAGCTAACATTGTTACATATTTTATCCCAGTACATTTTCTTGGCTTTTTTAATATGAAATCTGAGTTTACTGGAATATTTTTTGTATTGAATCCATAGATGAGGAGAAATATTATTTATGGCCTTCCTTCTGAAATACTTCTTGAGTTTGTAAAAATTGTTGCATGCCCAGTTCCACCAAGATGGGAAATATTTATTGGAAATTTTAATTTTTCGAGTATTATTTGAAATTGTATTAGCAACAGTATCCGAGAGATTGATATTGTTTTCCTCTAGATTGTATAAAGTAGATTCAATTTGTTTCATCACTGATTGCCAATTTACTTTTTTTACATTCCGCTGAAGAGGGTTATGAAGATTAAATTCTGTGATGATATGGCAATGGTCACTTTTGAAGGAGCTGTCTAAAACATAAGTATTGGTGCATCCAAAAAGGTTGGGAGATCAAAGGGTAAGATCAATGAGTGCAGCAGCACCTACTGTACTTCTGTGAGTCGGAGCTTTGGTATTAAGAAGAATAAAGTTGGAGTTGGTTAGCCATTCCACAAAATCGTTGCTGTAATGCGATGTGTGATTAGATCCCCACATTGGATGATGAAGGTTAAAATCACCAAAAATGAAGATTGAATCGGTTAAAGATTCTAAATAGGATTTTATTAAGATAATATTAAGTCCTCGAGATGCATATAAATTAATGATATAGAAAGAGAAGTTATTTATAGTGACATGGACAATTAAACTTTCGATGTCAGAAGATTGAGGAAATGGAATAGGGATATGACGAGCAGAAAGATTCATTGGAACTGCTATAAGCAATCCTCCTCCTGGTCTGTCAAGTCGATCTTCTCGGAAAATAGTCTTTCATGGAATATGCAATCTATTATCCGGTTTTAGAAAAGTTTCTTGAAAAATTCAAATATCTGTTCGAGAAAAGGGAGGGATGCTGAACCAAATGGTTTTGTTCTGTATACTTCTACAGTTCCATTGTAGAAAAAGCATAAAAAGTGAGGAAAAGTTAGTTGTAATGGAAAAATTTAAACCTCCCCTTGAGGACAGAGAAAAAAAAATTTTGTTACCGGAGTTATTTACCCTCCGAAAAAAATTAATTAAAATTAAAGATTATGAACTAGCTATCCCATTTCTATGTTATTTGATGCATCTTCTTTATGAAGGGATGCATCCGGAACAAAAGCATAAAATTTTTGTACCGCTGATCCGGCTTTTTTTTTCCTGGATGGAGATACAAACCCTTTTTGTATTTCCATAATACTGCAGAACTGTGAAAACATAGTTTCCATCATTTTTTGGACGGTTTCTAATAAGATACTGTCTGTTTCTCGAGGGCTGTTTGAAAATTTATTACCATATTTTCTAATTTTTTTTCAAGTTCTTGTATCTTATTCGGTACTGTAATTTTCAATGCAGATGAATAATTTTCAGAATGAGTTTCACGGTATTTTCGTTTCGCTTCATCTATAGGTAGATGTTGAGTACATTTTAATTCTAATATCTGTTTTTCTTTAATGTAGAAGGGGCAGAGTGGAGAATTTGCCGGATGTTCCTGTTTACAATTAATACAGTTTGTAGCATTGGTACACTGACCCGTATGGGATAGTCCACAATTAATACATATAGCAGGTTTGTTGCAAAATCTGGAGGGATGAAAAAAACTGAAGCATTTATTGCATTGACGGGATTTATCTACGAAATTTTGAATGCGGTGATTAATGAACCAAAGTTTAATACTGTCTAGTAGACTTGTACCAAGAATAGTAATTAAAATGGGTGAAACTTCTTGATTACTGCCGGATTTAATAAAACGTCGCATTTCAACAATTTCGATATTATTACTCAGTTGTATTTCAGATGCCAAATCTTCTATAGGTATATCTGTCGGAATTTGGTGGAGAAGAAAACGGGATGTGAATCCTTCCCATACGAGGCTGGCTTTAACCGATATTTTCATGAGTTTCTCCATTCCAAGAATCTGGGTTGCGCAAACAGGGTCTGTGGTGTTAAATTTTATTTTTCCACTGCGTGTGAATGAAATGTTATTAATATTAGCATGTCTTGAGATTTTACTTCTTAATTCAGCGTGTAAATGCTGCGGGTTTGTTTTGGGTATGGTAGATTCTTGTAGTTTATTTTCTAGAATTATTGAAATGTTAGAATATTTCCTGTCTCCAAGTCTTAATACAAGTTCCTTGTCACTTTTAAGGTTTTTAAAATATTCATTCTCTCTTACATCCGTCATGTTTCTATTTGTTACTTCTCCTCGTTCATCAATATCCGTGATTTTAAATATGGAATGGCTCAAGATTTTACGAGACAGAGCATGGAGGTTTACAAGTTTTAGGAACGAATCTGGACGAGTAGTGCTCAAGTTTTTGAGTGGCAATGATAAAATGGTTTCCTTTCTCTCGACCAATCAGAACACAAGCTCTAACTTCAACCAGACTGAGCGAGGAAACAGGGTAAATTTCTACTGCCGCTATTCAAGCAATATTTTTTCAACTTTAAAGTTAATTATAATTAACTATTTCATAAATAAAACTCAGATTAAAGCCAACACCACTATTTTTATATCGATCGATTAACTATGTATATATTTTAAATCATCTCAGCCATTAAATTCTTAACTTTAAAGCATTTCTCTTTATAAAAAGCTCCTTCAAACAATCCAATTCTTATATTTTAAATTTAACTCCTGGGCAAGTGAAAAACTATAGTTCAATCTCAACCTCAATTAATAGTCATTTTGGGGAATCTTTACTTAGAGGGGTTGAAGGTTTTTTCGAAACGCGCCAAGTTAACAGTACGACTACCACATTAGAATGCTAATTGCTCTGTTAAGCGATCTTGATACGCTTCGAAAAAAAACCTTCAACCCCTCTAAGTAAAGATTCACCTTATTTTCTGCTTTTTAAAATTTCTAGGTTTTTTTAAACATATTTGTTGGATTATTGTTTTCCCTCAACCCAGGGATCAAAATTGATGAATGACAAGGATCAATTACAAAAATAAAAGGTAAGTGAATCTAGGAAATCCTTACTTAGCGGGGCTACAATGTATTCATGTGTACACATGAATTCGATTTATTATTTTCTTTTTAAAACGTTTTTCTGAATTTCACTTGGTGTGTGTGTGTGTGTGTGTCATCAAATTTTCGATCGTTAATTTAACCAACTTCCCATCAAGCTAGAAATCTGAAACCTTGGGAATCGTTCTCACTAGCCTAACAATACGATATTTGGACATTTGCGACAAGTTTTAGCTAGTATTTTCTTCAATAATGCAGTTTATCCCAACCACTTGGCGCGATTTCAAAAATTGGCATCAAACTTGGCGATTTTTTTTGTTTGGCTGAACGTTAAGTCCGTAAAACGGACCAGGGTAGCCACATTTGGCAAAATACTGCCAAATAATTCTTGTCGCCAAGAGTGATTGGGTTAAACTGCATTCCAACCATTTAATTTACCGAATAAATTAATTAATTTTAGTTACTTTTAACGTTTTTATGTATTTCACTTGGTTCGTGTTTCTGTGTGTGTGTCATCAAATTTTCTATCGTTAAATTAACCAACTTCCCATCAAGCTAGAGTTCTGAAATTTCGGGAACCGTTCTTACTTGCCTAACAATGCAATATTTAGATATTTGCGACCAGTTTTAACTAATATTTCAATAATCTTTCTTAATAAATTTTGCCACTATATAAAAACGTTGGTTTTTATCTCGAATTATTAGTTTTAACGTCAATCAAAATTAATTCAAATCCAAACTAAAAACTACTACTATTTTCACCACTCAAATTGCAAGAAGCGATTTATCTTTCTGAAGCTCATTACACAAATTGGGAAAAATCTGCAATAAATTAAGAAAAATTATATTTTATCGGTTATCGAAAGCACAATTTTAAACAAGATCGAAGAAAATACTTCGAAAGTAATTCCTCTCGCTTTAAACCACACCATGGGAAGACTTTGAGGTTCAGGGTTCTTCAGCAGCAACCTCCATTAATCCTCACGATGGTCTTTAGTAAAATCAGGACACAAATACTCCGTAGTTATATCAATGTATCGAAAAATGGACGGAGAGAGATAAAAACTATATTTAATAATAATAAAAAAACAACAGATAATTTTTTTTCCCATTTTATTAAAAATGCATTTGTTTATTACATTACAGTATATTTTACTAACTTGGAACATCCCATATTTATTTCCTTCACTTATTGTTATTAATAACAGAGAGACTGACTGCTCGTTTCTTTTTATTGCTAACTTAGCAACAGCAATCTATTGTGACTACAAAACAGTTTTTAACTTAAATTTCAGTGAAATACATCTTATTCAATAAAATATAACTTCCCTTAATTTATTGCAGAATGTTTTTGATTTCTCTGATGGAGATCGGGAGGATTAGTCGCTTCCCACGATTCGGGAAGTAATATTGTTTAATATGAGAATTTGATACGGCGTTAAAATATTATATATATATATATATATATATATATATATATATATATATATATAAAATAATTTATACATACATATATAAATTATTATCATGCATACTTATGCTTTTTTTCATCATAACATTATTATTTTTTTGTCTGTTTTCAACTTAGAATAATATTTTTAAATTTATTGTATGTTTATTTTGATAATTTACTTAATGTTTCATTTAACTCTGTAGTGTTTATAGATTTTTAGTTTAAGTAAATTTTTTAAATTTGTTTTCAATTGTTTTAATCTGTATTTTAATATGATTTGGTATAATTAAAAATATATCTAATAAACATTAATAATTATTTACATTTTTATATAACACATCGATCAATAACTCCCAAGACTAACCCAGAAATGGCGCTCGTAGTAAACCAGTAACCAGGTCTTTCTAGAGTACTAACCTTTGCTTGAAACGTGTCAAAATTTTAAGTCGATCGGACCAGGAAAAAGGTTTTTTGAAGTGAAGTGAAAAAGGTTTTTTCCAAGTGGGTGCCGCGATTGCTTTCGATGGAACAAAAACAGCAACGAGTCGATGATTCAGAAAGCTGTTTATCGCTATTTACTCGCAACAAAAAAGATTTCTTGCGAAAAAAAAAAGAAAAAAATTCGGAAAAGCGTTGGAACGATTGTATCACCCTAAAAGGTGATTAACAAAAGGTGTTATGTTGATGAATAAAAAAAAATTTTGCAAAAAAAATGTTGTTTTCAATGTTAGACTCGGGAGTTATTGATCGATGTGTTATATAATATGGCCCGCCTGAATAAAACGTTTCCAAAGTGGACCGCAAACTCTTTTAGGTTGGACAGACCTGGTTTAGATATTATGTTAAAAACTATTTTTTTTAATAATGTGTATAAATATATTTTTTGGGGGATCAAAATAAAAAATAAATATCAATTTCTATTCGAAAAAATTATGAAAATGTTAATTCCCTTCGCAACAACATATTTATGGGAGATGGGATTTTCCTCTATGACAGTAATAAAAAAAAATTAGAAATCGACTTTCAATTGCTTCATGACTAATTTAGAACTCACAATTCAAAAGGAATTTGAAATTAATTAATGAATCTTCTGATTAACATTATATGCCAAATAAACCAAAATTACAGATATTTACTTTTGTATTAATCAGAGGATTGATTATTTTGCTTCGCAATGACTTTGTGATTGTTTTTTTATTATTAGTTTCTGTGGTTTTTCTCAATTGCTTATTTACTCATATATAATAATAACAACAAATATTTATTTTAAAATTTGAATACATGTAATGAACGAAAGAAAAGATATTTAAAAAAAGATGCAGAAATACTGGCCTACAAGTACGGCTTTCCTCACACTTCTGTGTGAACAGCTCTAGATGGTAGTTTTGCATAAGGACAATGTTGAACTATACCATTGATTGTCAACTTAATCACCCAGCCCCCGGTATCCTTTGTGAACTAAGATTTCCTACGGCAACTCATCGCTTGTAAAACCAGGATAAATCCTAAGTAAAAGATAAAAATACATGGAATTCAATGCACTTCTGTGAAGACATCGCCCACACTTCTTCGAACTATTCAGCCAGATAATAAGAAAAATGCAAAATTTCCTAGGTGCTCCCAAGGAATGGCTCACAGATTCAAGAGCTGTGAAAATTTTGAAGAAATCTCGGGCAATTTTATATAGGAAATCTGGACGTATTGACCCCTCGCCCCCAATTTTTTTTAAAAAATATTTATTCAGTTTAGAGAAAAATTGGAAACCTCATTGAATCTATATCTGTGTGGTTTTTACTAAGACTTTCATTTAGATGATAAAATAATCTATTCCAAACACGTTAAATATTTACGAGAGAGATTTGGGCGTAAAATTCATCTATTAACTTATTGCTAATTGGCCGATTTTCTCCTCTATCATTAAATAATAGCCCTACTTTATAAACAAATTCTACGCCCAACAACAATGCTCGTTGTCTTCTTTCTGGGGATAGCAGTTCCTTCTCACATAAAAAAGTTCAAGAAATTCAAAATAAGTTCTTATGTCAAAAAAAGGGGGTGAGCAAGGTAATTCATGAAAATCTGAATATAGAAACAATTGATACTTATATAACAAAACTCACTAGAGAAATGCTTTTACAATTATAGAAAAACACGAAAACCCGAATATATATTTCACAGACAATGTTCTCAAATCCATATTATAAATTAAGATTTACGTATTTTACAACGAAAAGATCGTAGCCTCTAAAAAATTGCCCTAATAATTAAATTTTTTATTTCTCAATGCACTCGGTCAAAATAAATAGAATTGCATTTTTGCATAACTTTTTCACAGACTTTTTTCTCTTCTTATTTTTTTCTTAACATAACCTATAAGGGTAAAATTGGTAAGGGATATAATGTTTTTCTAATTATATTTCTTTGATATTTACGAGTATTAAGAGATTTTGAGAATAAACACTAAGTCCCTGGCACTTATTAATGATCTAATTTTAGTAGTATTCATCAATGTTTAATTAGCGCTACACTAAGAAGAAACTTGAGGGCTATTGGAGATGGACCTCGTTATTTCGAACATTGGTCGACGAGGACGACAGTGACGATTAATGACGAGGACGACACTTGAACTGAAATTCCACTCGCCAAATTTCTACACAACAGTGCGAGGACTTGAGGCTCGTCAGATTTAAAGAGCAGCAGCCCGAATTATATTACAGTATATCTTTTAAGAAATCTGGACAAGAACCTATGGTTTGAAGAAAACAACGCTGTACACGAGGTTGCGATCATGACCACTCGGCTACTGTGGCCATTTTTTGCAGTAATCGAATCATGATTATGTCAAAAATCTTACTTATCGAAAAGTGGAGTCAGCTTCATATTAAATAGAATTGAACCTCAAATTCCTAATGCAGTGTGATAGTGAAATTAAGAAATTGAAGTTCACTCTAACGTCATACTTGTTACTGAACTGTAGTTTAGAAATACTACATCCATATCCTACAGCTCTCGTGTAGCTTTTAGATGGATTTTAATTTAAACAATCCAATTTGGAATTTATGTATGTGTTTAGTTCGAAAACAGTTATATGACTATTTTACAAAAATATTATAATATTTAATAAACAGACTTAACATATTGAAATAGATAATATTCACAGTTTTAAAAAAAATTCAAAAATCTCTTATACATTTATTTTCTCTCTCTCTCTCTCTCTATATATATAAATATATATATATACAGAGAGAGAGAGAGAGAGAGTCGAATTTATATATATATAAATTCGACTGTGTGAATGAGGGAGAAAAGAACAACGCCTTAAAATCTAAAGATTCGGTACTTATTCATGTTTCGTTTGGGCTCTTTTTACAAATTATTTTATCATAATAACAATTAACAATTGAAAAGTGTTTGTATCATTTGTAATTTTAATCTTATTGGTAATTACGGAAATATAAAGAGTAATACGGGTAAAGAAACTGTGTTAAGGGAATAAATACACTTATGTTACATGCTAAATATTCGATTTAGCAAAACCGTTCCATAATAGCATCAAACTTTTATATCATTTAATATATATTAATGAAAAATAAAAAAGATGGTAACAAAAAAAATTAATATTTTATTACAAATTTTCTTAAATGAGTTATAATTATTTAAGTGTAAGAAACTGTTTATAACTAGATACAATACAATTGAAAAGCGTTTCAACCTTTTTATTAGAAATCCCACTATAATTCTTATCTTTTGTTTGATCAATAACAAATAAAGCCCTTTGAAATATACTGCTGAATCTTAACAGTTATTTTATGAATTCCAAAAGAGTTGATAATCTATTCCTGCATTGGGTATCATTCATCAAGTTTTAACTTCTGCAAAATGTTTAATGAAATCATTTGTATTTGAAGAGAACAATAACATTCTTCTCTACAGATATTTGATTGATTTTTAACCAAAACTTTTACAACAAACAAAGTTTTTTTAGTTAAACTTAAATTATCTGTAATCTATTAATTAAAAAACTAAAAGTGAAAATTTTAAATAAGTTTTAATAGTTAAAAATGGTTAAAAATGTCTTCGATTACAACAATAAAAATTGAGAAAACATAAACACAATTCTGAATTTTTTGTATTATTTTTTGATTAAAAAATGCTTTTAAAGCTCTCAGAATTAATCCTATGTAAAGTCATCCGTAAGAAGCAGTATACATAAATTACATTTCCTGCCAAGTGACGTTGTTTCAAATATTGTTAACTTGAATTCGGCGTAAAGAAAAATAAATAAAATTATTCAAGAAAATAATAAATCACATTTTGCGAAATACTTAATCAAATATATCCTTATCAAATTTGATATCTATTCAAATTTAAAAAAAAAAAACACTCAATTTACAAAGAATAGGAAGCAGATAGTAAAAGTTGTATACCATCTTAATAAAAAAGGTCACTGAGAAATGCAAAACTATTCGTAAAAATTTACAATACATGTGTAATTCTATTCAAAGGAATTAAATGAAGTGATAAAAGGCAACAATGGTATGAAATTTAATAATATTTTTTCTAAAGTGCCTCAAAATTAAATGAGGAAAGTTTATAGATTTTTTTTTCATTGAAATCAACATTTCAAACGAAATAAGTTTTTCAATTTCTTTTTCCATTTCAATTTCGTATTTGAACAGTTATAAAATAGAGTAGTAGTTATTTCAAAATTATAACAATAAAACAAAGAAGAGATAAAAACAAAATCTCACTTAAAAATTCAGTCTATATTTTTCGATACTATTCTTGCAAATTGATAAGTGAGAGATGGTGAAGTCTTACGGAGCGAGAGCCAGATACAACAATGTTGCGCCAAACAAGGTGCAATTATGATCCAGATGTTTGAAAATGGAAAAAAAAGAAAAATTGGTTGATACAAGAAGGAAAGATCGCTAGCCTATCCCAAGGGCGCGTCACCCGTGTTTACCACAAACAGTAAAACCCATAGGAAAGAAAAGAGCACCACTGTACTTTGAGGTCATGATCACAAACTGATCATCTCTATCACTTTCCATTATGATTAAATAATATGTTTTCATTACTTTAATAATTATCAAACTCTTCAAATAATAAAACAGATATTTCTGTATGAAATTTTTGTATGTATCTTTTTCAGTATGCATGACATACCTCCTCCTGTCTAAAGCATAAAATCTCTTTAAATTTTAATTTCTTCAACAGCAATTAAAATACTCTTCTAAAAGAATTGTAAAATTTTTTTAAAAAAGTAAAACGAGCTCGAAAAAGAATGTATTTCTTAAAAATGCAATCAAAAAATGAAGATAAAGGATATAATCGTATTTAAAAAATTTTTAATGCCGCACAACTCGAAACAGTCTTATCTTCATCGAAGATGTCGTGGATGTTTCTTTGATGAAGTGTCGGTGTGGAAGGTAATGGGTACCAACAGATAACTCTTTTCCTGGAACTTCCTTAATAATTCCTTTTTCTAACCATTCTCTAAAGACTTCGCGAAACTTTTCTCTAAAACCGATTTTTTTCCAACTTCCTGGTAGAAGATTCAAGTATTTTCATGCACAACTCATAACTGTCTGTTAGAAACGCGCGATCCACTTTCCAAGGCATATGGACCTCGTATTTTGCATCTCTCTTTTGCCGAAGTTTGTCTTTTTTTGGAAAGTCTCGCTTTTGCAGACTGTTTCTTGTTAGCGAAACATAACAGTCTTTACCGTTTCCTTTCTTGAATTTTGCTCAATAGGGTCCCGTATACCTAGTAGTTCCAGATCCCACAGTGAAGAAACAGTATCTGCTTGAGATAACATGGTTACGATATTCATACTTGCATCTTTTTCGTCGGTATATTGGGGTACTTTACCCATCAAAGTCCAACCTAACTTGGTTTCTAATGCTACTAAGCCTGTCTCTAACTCTGCTCGTCGACCAGTAATTAACTTAACGGCAACGTCTGCACCCAAAAGTACTTCAATGGGACCTGTGTTTTCTTGAATATCGGTTAAGAATATATTTTTAGTTTTCAATTCATGTATCCAAGAACCATTTCTTACGCAAGAAATGTCATTACAAATGACATTATGATCTAAAAGCATCTAATTTACAAATATAGTTACCACCAAGACTACTCAAGTAAAATTTATAACACTTGTGTTTATACATCCTTGTTTTCGTTCCGCCAAATAAGGAATGGCAAAATTCTTCTTCTCTCTGCAAATTAAAACCCAAATCTTCAACAGTAGATTTCAAAACATATGATTTTTGCGATCCTGTATCGATAATAGCTCTAGCTTTACTCTCTTTTTGATGCCATGTACATTTACAACAAGAGTTTGTAATATAACTTCATTCGTTGCCCAAGAATGTAAAGAATCAACTATTTTTTCATAAATATTTTTGTCATTTACCTCTTCTTTGGCTGAATCGCACCTATTATTTTCAATGTTTGGGCACATGAACTTTAAATGTCTTTTAAAACACAATTAACACGTTATTTGAGATCGACATCTAGAAGCAAGATGACCCTTAGCCAAGCAGATCCAGCACAAT
Source organism: Nephila pilipes (assembly GCA_019974015.1). NCBI lineage: Eukaryota > Metazoa > Arthropoda > Arachnida > Araneae > Nephilidae > Nephila > Nephila pilipes. The sequence goes on from BMAW01052957.1 coordinate 1,469,160, forward strand.
CCTTTCTTTTTTATTATTGCGATCTTTTCTTCTAATGGGATGAAAAACGCCTTTTTACAAAAGGGAGTTGCATGATTCTTGAAATAAAACGCACACGTTTCGCT
>BMAW01052957.1:1470114-1488901 GCA_019974015.1 Nephila pilipes
AAAAAAATGTTGTTTTCAATTTTAGACTCGGGAGTTATTGATCGATGTGTTACTTAGAGCATCAACATGAGACATTTTTGAACCAGATCGATGTTCTATTGTATAATTAAATTCTTCCAGTAATAACGCCCAGCGAGCTACTCGTGTACACAAGTCTCTTTAATTCATCGTTTTCTGAAACGCTAAACAGTCGGTCACAATTTTAAATGGTATCCCTAGCAAATATACACGAAATTTTTTAATGGCTTCTATAACAGCAAGAACCTCAAGTTCGTAACTGGAGTACTTTTTTTTAGCATCTGCGGTCTTCCTACTCATATAATATGTTGGATGAAAACTATTATCATTTGAAGATCTTTGCAACAAAATTGCCCCATACCCATCCAGGCTAGCATCCGTATGTAGTTCTGTTTCATAATTTGGGTTACATATTCCTAAAACAGGTTTCTGAGATAGCAACAATTTAAGCTTACTAAAATAATTTTTCTCTTCCTCATTGAATCTAAATTTGCTCTTTTTTCAAAAGATCACTAAGAGGTTTAGCAATAATAGAATAGTTAGGAATAAATCTTCTAAAATATACGGTTAAGCCTAAAAATCTTTGGATTTGTTTCAAATTAGTAGGTTCAGGAAAATTTAGAACAGCTTTAGTTTTTAAAGTGGACGGATAAATACAACCCTTTTCTATCACATGTCCTAGAAATTCAATTCCTTCCATCAAAAACTGAGAATTCTTAAAATAAATTTCTAAACCATCTTTGGAACCGTACAAAACTAATAAATTCTCATTTCTGTCGTTGATACCTCTTATAATATATTCATCTTCAATTCTCCCTCGATTTACCAACTCTTTCATTATAAAACAATATTCCTATATAGATTCAGATTCTTTCATTTTACGCTTACTCAATATTTCATGCAATTGGGCTGAATTAGTAGTGGCCTCGAATTCATCTATCAACACACATTTTAATTCTTGGTATGACGTAATATTCAATTCACTTCTAACAAATAATAAAGCATTAACACCAAGCGATCGCTTAGCGAAAATAAACTTTTGTAAGTCAACAAGAGGAATCTCTCCCTATATTAAGAAAAACAAATTGGGAACTCTCTTCCCAAATTTTGAAGTCGCAATGAGAATTTATTTGACTCTTCCAGTGAGAAACTGACGGCAGAGAGAAGCTTTTCTGTCCTTAAGAGAGTAAAGACTGAAATGAAATCTACTATGGAAAATGAAAAGCATAACAGTTTGATGTTGCTATGCACTTACAATGATGTCATTAATGATTTTGCAATGATCGAAACTCGAAGAAAACATTTGTTGTACAAGCACAATGACTCAACAAAGAATAAGGATACCTAAAGGTAAAAGATAGTAAAGCGATAAGCGATGAAAAAAGAAGATAATTAGCAAACTAAAAACGGTTCATACAATAATATATACTCTATACTGTAATTGCAAACGATTTCATTAATTTAATGTACTAATTTACAAAAGAGTGAGTGGGTGGTCCGTGATGCATAAGGTAAGAAATGAACAAGAGTGTCGAAACCATGCAACTATCTTTTTCTTACGGCTGCCAGCCCAGGACACGTCGGGTCCATAGGTGGTGGATGATAGAAAGACTCTCCAAAGAGCAAAAATAAAGAAAGGAAAAAGAGTAAGAGAGCTAAGAAAAATCCCTCCCGAATCAAAACTGGCAAGGTAAGAACTGAAGGAGAGGGTGCTCTGGAAATAGTTGGGGAGGGGGGAATAACAATTTAAAGCGTCTAGGGCGCCGGGGAAGTTTAAAATAGCTGTGGTTGTAACTCATGAACAGTTTTTTTTTAAAAATTGTGTGTGTATTTCGTTGTAAATATATTTAATTAAATAAAATATATTTTCCTTTAACCTCCTCAGTCCCAGCGTCATCTGTAGGAGACACTAAACAACACTTTCAAGAAATACCGCCAAGTTAAGTAAAAAGCATCACTGGTACCCAGAATTAGTTAATTTTCTTGTTAATAGATGGTAGTTCTGAAAAAAAAAAATGATTTTTAGCGAACATTTTGTAATCGTACCTTATTTATGGTAAAATCAAAACAGTGTTTTCCAAGAGAAAGAAAATGATACGCTTGCTCATCGCTAAGTGTACATATTTTTTATTATTTGTGTACTAAGAAATTACTAAACACATTTGCTGCTATTAATATAGATGCAACTTAAATCTTATAGTATTTCTTTACTAACACAACAGTATAACCTTATAGCAGTAAAACCTTATAGTATTTATTTACTTAACAGCATTAAACTATTTACAATGCATATTTTAGATGCGCGTCAACGGGGCTCTGAGCGAGCATCAAGTTTCAGGGAGCTCGGAAAGAGTCAGTCTGTACTGCGAAGGCGAGGAGCGCGCGGACTAGAATTGCTGCCTTCGGCGAGTAATGCCTCTTAGCGCCTGTTGAGCGGTCGCCACAATCAGCGAACGATCTGCTTGTTGGCGAGCCGCTGCATACTCTCCCCCCTCAGTATCTTTAAGATACGAAACATTCTGGAAAACGAACAGTCCGTCCAAAGCACGTGGTTTTAATTTCTTGATTAGGTGGAGGCAAGTCTGTTTCGGGAAAGTCAATATTATCTGCGATGAAAGCTGGTATTAGTCTATCCAACGGAAGGTTGGATTTACGACCAGAAATGTCCACGTCGTAGACTTTGTCCGTTCGCCACAACACTTTGAAGGGTCCCTCGTAAAGTGCTTGGAGGGGTTTCTTTACGCCACCGTGCCTGACAAAAACATGTGTTGATGTTTTCAGATCCGGATGGATGAAAACTGCTTTAGATCCGTGATTTGAAGTAGGTCATGTTCGGATATTAGAGAAATGTTCTTTTAAATCCTCCACCAGCTGCTTAGGCTGAATGCCGGAAGGCGTAGGGTTAAAAAATTCCCCTGGAAGTCGGTTAGGGTGGTACCATGCACCAGTTCAGACGTTGTTGCCTGAATGGTGTCTCAAAAAGCGGTACGAAAATCAAGCAAAAGGGATGGTAATGTGGACGCCCATTGCGCCGTGTTGTAGGCTTTTTAAGGTGGGGAAACTCCTCTATTAAGCCATTCCATTGAGGATGGTAGGCCATCGTTCTAATTTTCTTTATTCCTAGCAGACAGGCTAGTGCTTTAAAAAGAGATCCATCAAATTGGCGGCTTTGATCGGTTGTTATGCGTGAAGGACAACCAAAACGTGTGATCCAATGGTTGTAGAAAGCTATTGCCACTGTTTCCGCAGTTATATCTGGTATCGGGATGGCTTCCGGCCACCGTGTATAACGGTCTATCATCGTAAGGCAATAATAATTCCCAGCTGATGGTGAGAAAGATCCGATGATATCAAAGTGCACATGGTCAAATCTCCGTGTTTGGTCAGGAAAAGAGCCTAATGGGGTTTTGGTATGCCTACTCACTTTTGCCTTTTGACACGGTATACAATATTTAGACCAAGTAGAGCAATATTTGCCTATTGATGGCCACACGAATCGAGAGCGAATTAATTTTGTAGTAGCTCGAATACCGGGGTGAGACATATTGTGCAATTTACTGAAAACCCGCTGGCGGTATGTAGATATTTAATGGAAACAGGAAAGAATCTGTATCTGTCAGAAAATGAAATGAAACATTAGTTATCACTGCAATTATGTCTAATTTAAAATTTCACAGAATTCGAATGTATTGGGCAGAAAAAAACTAGAATTCTCGTACTCGTTCTTCATATGAAATAACTTAAAATTGAGAATTATTTAATAGTATAAGATAAAGAAAGAGAGAAAAAAAAAACGAATTTGTGATAAATTTTGGAAATTAGGACTCTTCTGCAAACAGTTCGGACAGGAATATTTTGTGATTCAAATTTTACACTATGCTCATTATTATGAATTACTCATTAAATTCAGGTTAAAGAAATATATTAAATTAACATTATGATGTTACTTTGTCCCAATGTCTCCTTCAGGAGACACTTAATTTTCAAAAAAGAAGACAAAAATTAAAATAATTTTTTAAACATTTTTTTCATGTATTTAGAACCGATTGATCAAATTATTCTAAAATTTATGGTTCAAAGTTGACTTTGGGTCTGAGGAGGTTAATTCATAGCAGAATGTTTTTGATTTCTCTAACAAGATTCCGGGGGATTAGTCGCTTTCCACGACGAGAAAGTGAAAGTTTTAGTAGTTTTTAAAGTGAGAATTCGAATCGGCATTGAATTCATCACTTGCGCACGTGCACACACACAGATATATATTATGCGGCCCGCCTTAATAAAATGTGTTTCCAAAGTGGCCCGCAAAGTCTTGGGGTGGGACAGGCCTGTTCTAGTATCTTTTCAACTCTGTATTCGAGTTTCTCGAAAAGAAGGATGTAGCTTTTTTGAGAGACCGATTGCTATAAATTAAGATCGACGTTGCTTAAATGATCGATTTATACGCAAAAGCCAATGAAATTAATTTGTAGTTTCAAAGAGACGAGCTCAATTTGATTACAACAAAATCTATTTCACTTCCTAAACAAACTCACTTTTTGGATGCAGAATTTTCAAAATAACATCATCTGCTCTGGACTATCATCAAATTTTTTTTTAAATTGCTTACTCTTGATCCTATCACGTCGGACGAGGATCCAGTGCCGAGACGGATCTCGTTACAAAAAAAAAAAAAAAAAAAAAGGAACTTATGGCTTTTTCTCATTAAAAGTATTGAACTGAACATTAAGAAACTGGTTCTGAACCATCACGTACAGCCATCCAGATGACGATGGTACTTGATTATTTCATTGATGCTAATTTTTTTAGACAAAAACTTTGCTTTTCATAATTTAATAACCTTCCTTACCAATACGGAATTTTCCCAAGGGGGTGTTGGTTTGGTTTTATTCACCTCACACTTGGAGCAACATGAGGCGATGGACCTCGTAATTTGGAAGCTCGGCCACCTCCCTCTCGAAACTTCCACATCACGCCACGGGAGGACTTAAGACCTCGACAGATTTAACGAGCATCAACCGCTCTATACGACGGTCTTCGGCGGCATGAAGGCTCGAACACGACGAAACGCCGACAGTGAGACCAAGACTATGACCACTGGGCAACAGCGGCCTCACTTTTTTAACGGGAAACCAAAAGTTTTTAATATTGTATTTTCCCAGTAAACATATGTCTTGATGTTGAAAAAAATTAACATAATATCAAAATCTGAATATTATTCAAAAATGAATATATTTTGTAAGGGATTTGTATTTAAAAGATAACACTGAAGTTAATTTTAGAGTTTCTGTCATACAAACTATTTCATAACAATTTTTAAAAATTTGCACAATTAGTTTAGTCTTTTTATTAACGACGCACTAGAAGTAACACGAGGGCTATTGGCGACGGACTTCGTAATTTTGAACCACGGTCAAGTGACGAGGACGACACCTGAGCTGACACCCCCTCTTCTAATATCCACACCACGGGAGGACTTTGGGCCCCGAACAGATTTAACGTGCATCAGCCCCGGTTACACGGCGGGACTTTAGCGGTCAAGGATCGAACCCGCGACTGAACGAAAACCGCCGGCCGCGAGTCCACGACCTTGACCACTAGGCTACCGTGCCACCAAATTTGCGCAAATAAACCATTTTTTAAATTTTTCCAAAAAATGCTAAAACTTTAGGGTTTATACATGCTCCTCAAGTACTACCATATAAGGTTGAATTTTTTCTGTGTTATTTTACTTTTAATTATAACTCTGTTTGTTTGTTTGAAAATTAAAATACTGAAATGTAATTTAAAGTAAGACCAGGCTGCTTAATCTTTGAAATGAGAGGAAAAAGAACCTATTTATTTTTTACGTAGAAGACTTATTTTGAGAATTTATTTCAAAAAATAAGTTCTCAAATTTGATTTCCCCCATACAATTATGAATTTTGACTTTTTTAAGCATTTTTTTTGTTCAAAATCACATTAACAAAAAGCACTTATTAATAATCTAAGAAACAAGCATTAAAACTTCCAAGTGCTAAAATATATTACAATGAAAATACTTTCAAATGCAATTAAAAATTCAAATATATTTTTACATTAAATTTATACAGAAATTTTACACAAGCAAAAAAAAAAAAAAAAATTAGATTGTATAAAAGTTACGAAAAATAATACAAAATGACAAAAAATTGCTAAAATGACATGAAAATAAAATAAATGAATTTATGGATAATTTTACTGAATTATTTACATCTGCAAATAAAGGTATAAATACAATATGGAATTAAATATTTAAAAAAGTTCTATGCAAAGTTTTGTGAACAGATTTAACCACCCAAGGTACACTTTTTTTCATATTATTTAATTACTGAATTAAATATAAGAATTGAAGTAAACAATGAAATATCGAGAAATGGACAATAGTAAACTTTTCTGATATTAAAATCAAAGCAAATAATAAATTTTAAAATTGAATATTATATCAGCTATATGTAATCAAAATTAAAGCAAATAATAAATTATTAAATTTGATATATTTATGCTAAATGTAATTAAAACTGAAGCAAACGATAAACTGAAAAGTGATCTGGTACCCCAAAAATGAAAAAATAAACACACAAAACACCCTAAAACACTAAACCCTAAATGTGTTAATGTGTCTTCAGTGTTATCTTTAAAATAAACACTAAACCCTAAAACAATAGCCCTTAGGTGGCTAATAAAAAACAAATTTAAATCAAAAAGAAGAATTTGTCTTTACAGTTATAAATCTAAGTGTTGCTGTCACTCAGGGGATTAATAACTTTAAATTATTACAGGAATAACTACCACGAGGTATTCTACAAATCTTCTCATGGTCTTTGATAAATGCAGCATCACAACCCCAGAAATCTATAGCGATCCTTCTCAAAATATCGATCTTCCTTCTTGTCATCTAATTTTTACCTTTTTCTGTCTGAATTAAAGTTTAAACAAATTTTTGGTGCAATTTCATCAGCACTATACATTGTCTACTGTATTGTTTCGAATATGTGGTTGCTTCAAACATATAAATTTCTGGCAAATTAACATTTGAATCTTGGCAGGAATTGCATCCTTTTTTTCCCTTAACATTGCTTTTTCCACTTCAACATGTAGTTTTGCTTTTCCCTTAAAACACTCTAATTTTTAACTTACTTTTCAGAGAGTTAGGATTCCTTCGATAAAGGTTTTCTTTCGCAAGGCATTTGGAAATTATCTATCAATATACACATGTATAAACTATTTCCCTTTAAACAGTCTTACTTTATTATTGGTCATCGGTAGTTTTACAAACATAACAAAAACTTATGCGAATAGTCGAGCCTATATCTAAAATATGAAAGGTGGATAAGTGGGAACTTATTAATTCAGACAATGATTGAAAGTAAGTAAAAGAGAGTGGGTAGAATATTCAAGAAAAAGCAGAGGCATTCAAAGTGCCTTCTGGCTTAAAGATATTGAATCGAATTCAACTCCAATGTATCTCTCACTTATGCACACCTCTTGAAGGCTAATTCTTTATAACTTCCTTCCTCATGTTACAATGTTTTACAAATGTTTAATAAGAAAAAGTTAAATTCATGAAGAATATTTAGATTTTAGGTTTGAAAAAGTAGAAAAATAAATAAATAAAAATTGTTCAACACAATGTTTTGCAAATAACAGATTTAGCCACAAAAGGTTCATGTAAATAGCCTCAATGTATTTTGTTTGACTATCGTAATTGAAATAATGAGAAATCTCCATTTTTTCCAGCCATTGAGAACAACCAGGACTTGAGGAAATATTCACATTTAAATCGGGATGATTTTTTTTTAAATATCGAATTCTCTTACGACGATTATCAAGTTCACGCTTCTCAGGATCAAGTCGTCTTTTTCGATGGTTTGCCAAATTCGCGATTTTTCCTTTTTCTGTTGCAGCGTATTTCTGTCGATTCAATCGCAATTTCTGCCGGCGAATTTCTTTAGATCTTTCACGTTCTTCAGGAGTCAATTTTCTGCGAGGCATATTAAACTCTTTTCGTGGGCAACAGGGAGTTAAATTGTCGAAAACAGTTGTGTTTTTTTTTTTTATCTCTTCACATTACTAGTAGTTGGATTTTAGAAATTTAATATAATCTGGTAATACCATTACTCGTAAAATAACTCTGTCGTGAATTATTATTTAAAATTTCAAATATGTAATGATGTGAATCCCACGTATATTTCACATTCCTATTTCTATGGCCCTCTGTTGTATTTTGTGCTGGTTTCATTCCAAACACTTAACACAATTTTTACAGGTTTTAGGAACGATTTAGGACGTGTAATGCTCACTTTTTTGCATGGCAACGATACAATGGTTGCTAGTACAATATTTCTGGCCTCTTTTTGTAGATCGCCAAGTTAACCATACGGTTTGTTATTGAGCCAAGCCCAATTACAGTCAAAAGAGGTTTGATGCTGATCGGTTGTATAGATACGTGGTTGAACATTTTGATACTGATGCTTAGTCTTATTTTCTTGATATTGTGATGTTATATTATTTTTATTTCACTGTTCTTTATTGTTGATTGATTTCATGTGTGTTTTAATTTTCTGCTTTTTTAATTTCCAGGTTTTTTTAAACATATTTGCTAGATTATTGTTTTTTTTCTCCCAGGGATCAAAATTGACGAACGAAGTAGACCAATTACAAAAATATAAGGTAAGTGAATCTTTAGTATTATACGTATCCCTATCATCAAAAGTTGAGAATAAATGTTTTAAAATTTATATAGCTGAAAGCGATATTTCAAACGAGGAGGAAGGTTTTGATTGCGATAACGTACATGAAATGTTGAATAAATGTGACAATGGTATTTATAAAAGATGGAAGTCACATTGAAGGTGCTCTTGTTTATTATGAATATTCAAAATGCTGCATATTGTGTAGAAATACATATTTTACTTTATTATCTTTTTCTAATCACTGTAAAATCTGCGAAGGATGTATATACCGCTATTGAAAATAAGAATGACAAAAAAGGGATCGGTGAAGAAGGGAAAAAAGCAGTATTAGAATGTAGTGTTTATCTAAAAAGTTTTTCATATTCATCAAAATTACAGAAACATACTGAACGATGCTCAAATTCAACTTTGCCTTATTCTTGTACACATCCTGAGTGTAATTGTAAATTTAGGTACTTGACACAGTCGTTAACACATGGAAAAGAAGTTCATGGAATAAATATGACAACGAATGAAATAAATTTTGAAGATAAGTTTTCAATCACGACTAGAAAAGGAGGGTGCTAGAACTTTTTCTTCTTTTGAAAAAACTTACTGGTGATAAAACAACCGAAACAAATGTTTATTCATATTACAGTTGTCAGTGTTTTAAGTTTGTCATATCAAAGCCATTTAATAGGAAAACTAGTTGAAGATATGTCAAAGGCTTAATACCATCAACTGAATGTCCTGTTCAATGCATTGTTTTTGAGACAGATAAAATGTCATTTTTAAATCCTTTTCAAAGCATTATCATGAATTAAAGGCTTCAAAACATAAAATTTTAACTAATTAAAATGACTTGTTGGGAATTTATTAAAGCTAACCTTTGAATGGGTATCGAGAAATCTAAAGTACTGGAATGTGCTCGTGGTAACAGAAAAATGAGGAGTGATCGAGATAACTATTCTGTTAAAGAATCCATTTTGACAAACAAAAAATATGAATTCTTTGAAATTACTTTTACGGCTCCATAAAAAAGATGCTGGTTGAAATATTAATAATAAATTGCATAATGAAACTTATAATTGTGTTCTTTTATATAAACCTAAAGGAAATGATATGGTTTCAGGTTCTAAAGCTTAAAAAAATTGCCAAATAATTCATTAGAAATTGGCTTACAAACAGCTGAACAAAAAGAAATGATGGTAAAAAGCTGTAATAAATATTATGTATTGACTCAACTCACAAAACCTATTTATTTCCTATTTAATGAATTTAATCATACCTGATGAATATAGAATAGGTTATCCATTTGCACATTTTATCACGAATAAATTAGATATGGAAAGTATGCATTGTTTATTTGACAGCATAAAAGAAAGTGTTCCCAACTAAAATTTTAATTCCATCATTACTGATGATAAAACAACAGGTCCCGCTTTTAAACAAGTGTTTGGAGATGAGGTTTAACACCTCCTTTGCAAATAGCATCTTCATTGTGCTTTAAAAAAACTGTTAACTAATCATGTTTCTAGTTTAGAAATGAGGAATAAAATTTAGACTTTTTTAGCAGTTCTTTTAGAGGAAACGAATTCAATAAAATTGAAAAATAGTATGGATAATTTTAAAGTTGCATTTCCTGGCAAGGAACCTACTATCATTGAATATTTCGATGATAATTAGTATGGTAGAGTGGAATTATGGAGAATGTCACTTTCTGCATGCATATACCAATATGTATTGTAAGTCATTTCATAAGCGCTAATTCAATTGTCGAATAGACAATGGAATTGATACTGTATTAAAAATAGAAAATGATACATATTTTGCACATCAGTAGAGAATAATAATTCGCATATACCCAAGTGTTTATGTGAAGGCAATATATTCATGATTAGTATAATCACAAACTAATGGAGGTGTGTTTTAGGAAGTTAAAAAGATTATAGAAGGATGTTCAGACCATGATAAATGCTTCTGTAGGTGTATAAAAAAAATCATATTTACCTCTATGTATGCATTTGTATACTTATGTATGCTTGGATAATCGCCTACTGTATAAACATATTCAAAAAGTTAACTCATTATGTGTTCAACAATTTCCATATTTTTATGGTGTTTTAAGTGATGGAATTGTTGAAGATAAAGAACATGACCGATTCAGTTCTATCCTTGGCTTGTGTAAAAAATTGCATTGATTCTGCAGTTGAAGAACATTCTGAGAAGAACGAGAAATCTACGAAACTAATATTTTACTTGCCAAATTAAGTTTCTTATTGCAAAATAAATTTGTCAGAGTTACTCTGTTATTTTATTTAAATAGCAATTTAAAAACTATGGTTTCAATGTGCGAATCAGTTGCAGAAAGAAACAGTGAATTAAAACTAAAAAATAATTTGGATTACCTCCCAATCAGCATTTAAACTAGCAGTGTATATTTAAACGTACCAGTAAAATTAAAAAATTGAAGAAGAAAGCTTTGGGATATCCTTCTTTAATTGTCAAGAAAGAAACAAAGAAGTATTTAAAAGTAGAGCAATCATTATTATGTAATGCAGATAGCGTGTTTAGGAAACCAACTGGATCTTTTACCCCAAAATTAGTTATGTATCTAATTACAGTCAAATAGTTTTACATATTAAGGGCATTAAATTACATTTTTATGAGGTGAAATCGTTAGATAGTTATGTATCTGATGAGGAAGTAAGTATTGTTTTAAAAAAAGAACAAATTTTCATAAAGGATGGGTGTAGGATAGTATAATTGATCCATTCAAATCAAAAGCATACAAAGTAGAGATTTCATCATGGAAAGATGTTATCACATGCAAATTCTGGAAATTAGAGGTAATCTTGTTAACTTCTTTGATTTTAACCAACTTAGGAATGCAGAATTCATTTTCATTCCCATTAATGTGTCTTGTCATTGGGTTTTATTAGTGGTTGAGTTAAATGTCAAGAAATTATACTTTTATGATCTTTAGGTTTTGGAAATGAAAGTAAGTATACTAAATTAATAGATTTCTGGAGAACTTTAAATACTTTGTTACATGAAGAACAAGATATTCATATTTCATATCCTATTCATCTAAAACAAACTGATTGCATGAATTGTAGTGTTTTTTTATGGTACTTTACAAATAGGGTATTAAACAGAGAAACTATAATTTTGATATAAATGAATTTAGAAGGTACATGTTTGATTCTTTTGCAGGTAAGTGTGTAAATAATATCTAATATATTGTATCAGATTATATTAACGTTTGTTATCAATGCAAGCAGAATTATATACACTAGGTAAATTTATTCGAGTAGCTTTTTAATTATTTAAAGTACTGTATAAAATGAATATTTTAATTGTTCTGTGTTTCATTTGTATACTATTAAAAATTCATTATTTTGTGTAGTAAAAGTAATTGTGAGTTTTTTAAAGTGTAAAGGAATATATATCTGAGGAACCTACCTTTCCTGCTGGAAAAGGAGTTAATGCATTTACATACCATATCTCCTGGGTGATGTGGAAAGTGGTGGAGATATATGATGGAAATGATGTATTATCATTTTCATATGATGTATTACTTTAGGGAAATATTTTTAATAGTTCCTATTTTCCAGGCAATTATCTATTTTATTATGTGTGTCAATCAACCGAATGCCGGAGACACTGTTGTATATTGGAAGTTTTTGTTTCGAAGAGAATGTTAGATGGGATTTCCATCTGTGGTGACATTAAATTTGCATCACAGTTGTGAAAGACTTTCTGAATTCCTAAAAAATAATAGGTAAGTTATATTTATGGGAAAAATATGTAATGGATCACTCTCTATACCATATGAAATGTAATTATTATAGTTGTATATTAAATATTATTACAGAAATTATATATATGTATATGTTAGGTAAATGGTAAAATCAGGAATACCAAGTAGTAATTTCTTTTCCTCGAGGAGAAAAATTACAGGTTTAAAAAAAATAAGTGTAGTAGTTTTCTTAATAACATCATTTGCAGTATTGCTTTTATTTGATATAATAAAAGGAAAAAAGCAGAGAATGCAATACAATTTTATTTTAATTAATTCGTGTGCATTTCCTCCCACAATATATTAAATAGCTGATAGCTTATGGTAACTAAAATATGTATCAATAACTTCTGATATCTTTAACTTATTAAACAGTTACTGACTGCTAATTTTTCAGAGCCCATAGTTTTGATAAATCATAAAATTTACTTCTTTTCCTGTTTTGAACATATAATTGGATTGATACACATGGAATTTGTAAAAGCTCCAAGTCTCCTACCTCATGGCTTGGCGGGGAAGTTTGGAGCAGGAGGTGCCAGAAAAGTGTTGTCTGCGTTACTTAACACAGATTCAAAATTACGAGGTCTGTCGTCAATAGCCTTCATTTTGCTTCTGAGTGCGACGCTACTGAACAATCATTAAATCAATTAAAGTAAATGAATGGGAAAAAACTGAAATTACCATTGTGTTTTTGTAATAAAAATGATTATGGTACACGACATGAGAAATTTTGAATTATTGAGTCGTTTTTATTTTTGTATTGGAAAGAACTTTCAGGATTTTTAAATTCATGTTTTGATAACAGGGAAAGCAATACCTGGGCATATGAGACAATTGATTTGATTATATGAGTCAGGTTACTATTGATTAACACTAAATCGCCTGCGTTGATGGAAGCTAGTTAACAAAAATTTAGCTCAAAATATTTTAGTGAGGACGAAAATCTGAAAAAAAATTACATTGCGAAAATTCTGTGAAAGATGGATGAGATGGACATTTTTTTTTTACTGAAAAAAATCATATGGTTGATATCTATATGATGCTAGAATTCTTTTCGACGCAAAAGAATTTATCCTTTATTCAGCGCAATTTATATTTCAATGAATAAAACTGTAACTAAAATTAAAAGTCTAAGAGTTTGATTTACAACTCACCTTTCTCTTAAAAGGAAGGAATACTGTCATAATAGCTATTATATTAAATTAAAATAATTGGAAGCTCCATAATTAAGTAGAAAATTAAGTTTCTATTAATTAAAATCAAATTCGCATATTCTAAATAGCTATGCGATCAATTCAAACAGTGGAAGAGTTAATAAAAATTAAAGAGAAAGCAAAATTGAATAGCGAAAGACACGGACACTAATGTAGAAATTAGTAGTTAAAAGCATTCGTACACTTGCAGTGAAAATTCTCAGTAAACCAGAAAGTTGGGGTTTCTTTCTTTTTTAAATTTTCAAAACGTGCATTTGAAGCTAAAAGTGTTCCAAGTAATTATAAACCCGAGATTTAACTAAATTTACTGTAAGAAAAAGCTGTAAATATTATTACCTATTTTAAAAATGATGAGATCTCAACAATTATGAAAAAATAAAGTCCTTAATACTTCAAGAGTTTGAACCTACTCCCCAAGCATATTTAGAGAATTTTAAAAAAATAACGCGTCACAATTGTGAATCATATGTACAATTTACTAGTCGATTATTTACAAATTGGTCGTACTATTTAAATTTGAGAGACGTTTCAAATATTGAATCATTAAAGGAACAAATAATTTCTGATATAGAGACCGCTTCGCATAAAAGTATTCGTCAAGAAAATAAATGATTCGATTTCATAACACTGGCGAAAGAAATTGATTTATTTTATTCATCTCGTGGCAAAACATTAAATGAATTAGTTCTTACCGCAAAAATAATAATAGAGGCATGACTAGAACATTTTTTTCGGATGTTAAGTATTCAAAGTATGTAAATCTGAAATCCATTGTGTAAGTAAATAACCACACAAGTATAACCAATTACCTGTAAAAAATAGAATTAGTTAAAAATAATTCTCTTTGTTTTAACTGCTTGGTTTTCAATAAAGTTATGCAAATCAAAAATCCTTTGTGCATGCTGCCTCCAGAAACATAATTTTTCTTCATGTTTTTCTCAAGAATTTAACCTTCTGAGGGAACGGAAAGAGTTCGTTGCCCCTCGAATAGTGAACTTTCTCCTATGACCCCGCTTCGAAACAATAAATAACGGAAGGGTGAATTTAACGACACAAGCGGAATTTTTGAGCGCATGGGAAAGTTGTTTACACGGAAAGAGAAAAAGTTATTTTTTTGGAAACTGCGCGAAACAAGAGATCTCGATGGTGGTACAATTTCGCAATAGAAGATGAATAAACTTAAATTAAAAAGAAAAATTATAGAAACTTTTTTAGTTGACTACTGTCACCTATAGAACAACGAGCGAGCCGTATTTGGTTACTCGAACGCTAAAACAATTAGCTTAGAATTTTCCATTAGGAGCTTCAGTTGTATTAAATGATATGTATATTGATGATGTGCTTACCGGTGCCAATACATTATTAGAAACAGAAATAGATTGGCTAAAGTAATTGGTAAATTAATTATTTTCCACGTCTTTCGATAAAACTCAAACTATTTGCTGATTTTCTAAAAGCATTTTATTTAAGCTTTTAAATGTCTTTTTGGTATGAAAAATATTATTAAACATTTGAAAATCTCGGAAAGCCTAATTACAAAACATAATATAAATATAGGGTTTAATTTTTTTCAATTTGACAAATTATTTTCTATCGATTGCGTCTTAATTAGAATAATTTCAAATTTGCTTCAGTAAGTGATAATTTAATTCCCCTCTTTCATAAAAAAGTAATTACATTCGTATTTTCAATGTTAAAATAACAATAATTGATTTAATAGCACTTGATTTATTTTTATCTTCCTAACAATAAATACTTCTGAATTAATACTTTAATCAGAATGTAAATTATATTTTTGAATACGCAAGAAAATCCAGCTATTGACCTTGACCCGTCTTAATTCATCTTTTCTCTCCTTTTAATCAAACAATTCATTTCATTTATCAGACTCTGAAGTGTAAGAATATTAAAAGAAGATAATTTTTACAAAAAAGAAAATGTATCACTATGTGAATCTTATTTTTGAAATTATTCTAATTTCACAATTAATCTAATTTTTGTGAACAAGCAAATACAGAAAGCATTAATAAAAAAATATAAAAAATTTAACAAAATATTTGATCAAATCTTTCAAATTTTGATTAACATTTATTAAAGCCGTTTGTAGCAATTCTGTAAGATGATGATTATTTAAATATTAGCAACATTTATGCTTCACGAACTTCATTCTGCAGTACAGCTTTTCAGCAATATGTTGCAAAAACTTAACAAAGTTTTTGGAACATTTTTCTGATTCATATTTTTCTAAAGTTTTTATATCAATGATTAATTTGAAATAAAAATAATAATACTTGGTATCCTTTTAATTCTGTATTCTATTTGTACATTTACAGTGTTAAGAATAACATCTGAATTCATATACCTGGTCTCCTATAACTTCATCTTCTGCTCTTTCGGAATATGAAGTTTTTTTTTCCCCCGAATTTCTTTTTTCAAGAAAATGTTCTTAAATATTCAAATTACGTGCTAGTACTGAGCTTCGTCTAAAAATATGTTAAATTTTGTTCTTAAATTTTGGATCTTAGTTTTAATTTTGTTGATTAAATTAAAAACCGAGCAACGAACAATTGTTTTTGCTGGAAATAGTTTATTAATAGTGTTAATTTTGGACTATATTGCAAATCATATTAAACTTAAAATAAATGATATTTCTTGCATTCAATCCAATTGACTTTTAGTTTCGGATACCGCCGTATTATCATAACTTACAACAATTAATTCTTCTAGGACATTACAAATTTGTATTACAAATTACAAATCTCCAATAATATCAGCTAATTCACAATAAACCCTAGAAATGACTCTTTTCTCTTCAAAATGTACATACCTAATATTGATTGTAGTTTCATATGGTGTTGAGATTTTTTTCTAAAATGCCCAGGACCCATGTAGCGACCGGGAATGATAGAATAGTCCCACTGTAACTCATGCATGTCGTAACAGGTGACTAAAATGGGTACCCAGTGTCTAGGGATGTAGCCGGGCACCTTGCCCCTGGAGATTATATCAGAGGACCTCGGGAACTGGTGATCGAGGCGTCCTAGTGATCTTTTTCTTTCCCATGGGGATTACTGTCTTTGGTAAACACGGGTGACGCGCCACCGGGATACCCTAGCGATCCGTCTCTATTTTCGACCTTTCTTCTTTTCCACCAATTTTTGTCTTTTTTTTTTTTTCTTTGCTTCAGGACCACAGTTAAATCTTGTTTGGCGCATCATAGCCACATCTGGCTCTTGCGCCAATAAACTTTACATTCACTCACACTCTAAAAAGTCCAGTTTAAGTGGAGATCCTCGGAAGAGAGTTCCCCGAATCAAATAACAAAAACTTAACACTCGCATAATCAAGGATTAGTTTGAAGATTGTCGAAATTCAGAGACCTACAATAATATTTACGATAAGATGTACTTTTCGCCATACTGACAACGATAGGAATATTGTCAAGTTTTCATCTAGCATGAGTACATTATTTTAGCTCTTGATCATGCTGGAGGCCCGGTGCATAGTATTTTCAGCAACCCCCATAACTGACGCTCATTAATGATCTAATTTTAATAGTATTGATTGATTAATTGTTTTATTAACGCTGCAATAAGAAGCAACACGAAGGCTATTGGCGATGGGCTTCATTATTTTTGAACCTCGGTCAAGTGACGAGGACGACACTTGAACTGGAATTTCACTCGCCAAACTTCCACACCATGCCAGTGCGAAGACTTAGAGCCTCGTCAGATTTGAAGTGCTGCAACCCCACTTAACAGTACACCTTTTGAGAAATCTGGACTAGAACCTATTATTTGAGAAAAAAAACAACGCTGGTCACGAGTTTACGATCATGACCACTCGGCTACCATGGGCAATTTCAGTAGTAATCGAGTCATGATTACATCAAAAGTTCTACTTATCGAACATTGGCGTCTGCTTCATATTATATTTGATTCAATGATTTGAATCTACTTATTGAATACCTAAATACTCTACAGAAATAATAATTTATTTATTTAAAATAATTTAAGGGTTTCTCTGAGCCTATCAGAATCAAAATCATATTATTTGTGAAGGATCCAAAATATCTATAGGATAGAATAAACTTTAGTTTTATGGATAATTCAGCTCTGTGAATGTGAAAAGAGCAGCGTTTTAAAATTCAAGGTTTCAGCTCCTATTCATGTTTCGTTTTGGTTCTTTTTTTAAATCGATTTTTTATAATAATAATTAACAATTGAAAAATATGTATCAACTGTAATTTTGCCTCATAGGTCGCTACACAAATATAATGAGCAAAACAGGTAAAGAAACTTTGTTAAGGTATTATACATTACTTGCTAAAAATTCGATTTAGCATACACCGTTCTATAACAACATCAAACCTTGACATCATTTAATATAAAACAATGAAAAAGTAAAAGAGATGGAAATAAAAAAAAAAATTATTCCAAATATTCTTAAATAGGTTTATAACTGTTTAACTGTAAGAAACTGTTTATCAATAGATAAGATATAACTTATAAGCTTTTGAACTTCTTTTTTTGTGTGTCACAAATCACCCTACATAACTTATCTTTCGTTCGATTAATAACAAATCAAATCCTTTGAAATATATTGGGAATTTTAAGTAATGCTATGAATTTAAAAAGAAAAAGGTATTTTATTTTTCATTACATATCATTCATCTAAATTTAATTTCTGCAAAATTTTTAATCAATTCTTTTGTATTGGAAGAGAACAATAACATTCTTCTCTACAGAAATAATCAACCAGCTTATTATAACTGTTTTAACAGGATTCAAAGACGAGTGTGTTAATAACCTTCCATCAACTAAATTTTTGAAAAGTCTTTTCTCGTGTTGTGAATGAAATACTCGAAGAAAATTAAAAAATATTGTTAAAACCTGAATAAAATTTTTAACAAATAAAAGGTTAAAATAAAATGAATTATTTGAAGGAGGGAAAGAGAAAAAGTCAATACATAAAATTCGTCTTTATAATTTACAAGACAGTATTAGACTTGAACAAATGTTTTACAATTAATTGAAATATGATTATCAGGACCATTTAAATAT
>BMAW01052957.1:1499525-1596115 GCA_019974015.1 Nephila pilipes
AAAAAAAAAAAAAAAAAAAAAGATCAATATCATTATGAGTTAGGATAATTAGAAGAGACTATTTCACAATACTATATACTTTTGCCACACTCTGTCTATACTTTTACCATAATGGGTTCTTATAATTCAGAATTATAAAAACTTACAGTTTCTTACACTAAATTGAAAGTTTAATTAGGATATAAACATATATATAAAATGTGATACATATTATGCAAAAAATATTTAACATAAATAAAAATAACATTAAATATAAATTAACAAAAGCACAAGTTTTGCTTTTATTATTATTAAATGATTATTACACATGACAATTTGTAAAAAAATATATTTTCTTAAGTATTGAATACTTAATTTCATTTGAAAAAGCTAACAAGATTTCCAAGTTCACTGAAGATCAAACAAACAAAATTGTACATGATTTTTTTAAAATGTTATACTTTCCTATTTTCAGCTTAAAATGCTCGTATTTACAATTTCATTTTCGTTCATTCAATTTCATTTCGTATTTTATTTAATTCGCTTTCATTAAATATATAATGTTTCTGATGAATATTACATTCAAACATATTAATATAAAAATTTAAGACTTTTTGAAAATTTAATCAATTCTTAATTGAATAAGGTATTGTTCAGACGGAAAGGTGTTACTGTTTAAAAGAATATTATAATTTTTGTTGTTGTTGTTACGACTGGATGAATTGAAAATTTTTGCATTATATCAATAACACAGACGAATCGGGGATTTGCTATTTGTTTCTTTATTGTAATTATTTAGAAAATAGCCAATAGTTCATAAGTAGCTGGATATGGTAACCTAGAAAAATCCGATAGTCTACACTTTGTAGGAATAAACACTGCCATTCCAAAGTGGCATTACACGTCCGGTCTAAATCGTTCCTATTATCTACATCACTTCACAAACACTTCTACCGCACAACAATAATGCCAACTTTTGATTACAAAAAGAATAAAAAATGCTAATGCTATTAAAATCGAATTAAAACAAACGATAAATTATTAAAATTAAGATATTTGAAATTAAAAGTAAATGCTTGCTACTATAAAAGGAAAATAATCTATTCTTAACATTAATATTTCAATGAGATTATTACTACTCAAACTGAAACTATTGGAAGAAAAATCAAATTAGATTAAACAAGTCACATGCATTTAACTCTTTACTTGTGGCCGTGGTAGCTAGTGATCATGGTCGCAGAATCGCAACTGGCAGTGTTCGTCGAGTCGTGGGTTCGTAGCATTGATGCCACTAAAGACCCACCTTGTAGCCGGCACTGATGCACGTTAAATCTATCGAGGTCCAAAGTCCTCCCTTTGGCGTGGTGTGGAAGTTAGGAGAGAGGGTGCCAGTTCAGGTGTGGTTCTCGTCCTTTTACAGAGGTTCAAAATTACGTGGTCCATCGCCAAAAGCCCGTGTTACTCCTAGTGCGACGATAATAAAACTAAATGAAAGCTTTACTTTGAAAAGTGGTCGAGAACGATATTTTGTTGTCTGAAAACAAAAGCCACTTTGGAGTTAATTGTGGATCATTATTATTGCGTGCAATTTTCAAAGAATTACTGAGACATAAAAAGATACTAATAAGCTTTGCCAGACAACCCTAAATAGTGTGTATTTCCTTTGCACCAATGAGAAACAAGCTGGTTTCCTTACAACGAATTGAAGAGAAATGGCAGAAGCGGGAATCCATATGGCAGTCTCTCTCTTTAGCAACATGCCAGTGTACGAGACAAATCAAAATATTGTTAAAGTTTGATAAGCGGTAGATAAGTGTTATATATAAAAAATTAGTAAAGGGAGAAGAAACCCCATAAAGGTATGCAGTTTTTGAGAAAATTTAAATCTAGAAATAAAACTTAAATAGTCTTCTGAACTCTCCTCTGTAATAAAGGTATATTTACTTCTCGAAATATGTTTATTGTTAAAATATAATTACATAGATATATTCCTCTTCAGTACTATGTCTTATTAATTGAAATGTCGGTTAAGCTAATTAAACCTGTTTAAAATATAACAGTTGGTTTTGATATGCGTAGAATCAAGTGATTATACTTTTAGCCTGTGTCTTGCCATCATTTATATTTCAACAAAATTTGGTTTTATTATGAGTTTGTTCGTAAACGAAAATTTTAATTTTATTTTATCAAAATTGGAATACATTATTTTTCTGTATAATCCTCAAAATTTGGGCTACTTTGAAAAATAACTGCTTTTGATATATTTTCATTGTTAGAGAATTAATCTTTGGCATACTGTGAGATTATATATTCCAATATTTACTAGTAAAAAAATTAGAGGATTAATGAATAAATATATAGTTGAAATTTGTAAAATAAACTCATTTTTCAGATATGTACTATTTTACTGTACTTACACAGGGCTCTAATTCTGCCACATTCACTGTTAGCTAATCATTGTATGTAAGCTCAGGTTTTTTGAAGAGATGTCAAAATGAAAAATTTTTCTGATGGATTCTTCAGTTGGATTGCTTCAGGAGGTATTCCTACTGATAGCCTCCCCAAAACATATTGGAAAAAATTCAAGAGAATTTTAATTCCAACAAATATTTTGGGGAACATTTTGGATATAGATATTATATCCAATTGGTCACAAAAAAATGGAAAAGAGTCAGTTCGGTACTTTTCCATTTTGCTGGTGCCTGCAATAAAGTCACCAAAAATGATACAGCTGATGCTAAATGCAATATGTGTTTGCTATGTGTTGTCGCTAATTAAGTCTTCTTGGTGAGATTTGTGCCAGTGAAGTGGAAAAGTACCATTAGTTCTATCATCTAGATTTTTATCAAAATGATCTTCATCCCAGGCCTTTTGCATCAGGTTGCATTGCATTATTCTGCAAATTATCGCATAATAATTTACAGGATAATGCAATTTATAGTACTTGTAATCAAGCAAATGTTTTGGAATATATTCTATTGACTTATCAAAAATATATATCCCATTGAAATTATCTTTGGAATATACTTAAAATTGATCACCAATGCAATATTTCTTATGAATTTTTGGATAAAGCAATAATTAATAAAATAATACTTTCTTTTTTGCTGAAGGTGAAATTCTTTGATATTTATTAATCTGGAAAATAAATACTTTGAAAAGGAATAATAGCTTTGTTTTTCTGTAATTCTTATAATTCAACCAATCAAAAATTTTTTCTTTAAGAATTTGTTGGTATAAAAAGAAATGGGAAAACTTAAAATAGTATTTCAACCTTTTAATTTTAGTATTTGAAATTGGGGCTGCTTGGTTAAAGTCAGGAATAGGGTGTCTTCTAGGAGATTGACGATTTTTGAGAGCGATAATTGGAGATTTAGGTTATGGTAACCCTAAGCATACTCAATGCTTAAGTCACGCAGGTTTGGCAACCTAATTGCTAACCTTCGTCGCCAATTTCCTAGGAGACATCCTATTCCTGACTTTTTCCGGCGACTGCTTTTCTGTAAGAAAAAGAAGAAAAGTTTATTTTCTTGATGTCTATTCATTCTATTTTCAAATTTATGCTTTACATTTTCGTTCTCCTTTGTATTTTATTTGCATATAAATGCAAACATAGTTTCTAACATCAATAAGGTTAAATATACAATTTGTGAGGCTGAGGGCAAAATCTAGGTGCCCTTTAGAAATAGAGTCCCAATCCTTCTTGCTGTATCTTTGAAGTTTATTTGACTATAAATTGTTATTAAGGGCTTAAATCTGATTATCTAAGGCTTACTAAAGATGGATATAGCCTGTAACTGAGATACTGTTGAAAAGACCATGTACACATAAGCAACTGTTAATCCATAGAGATGGGAATTTCTGTTTTTTTGGATGAACTATTCTTACCTGTTTTTGTTCATTTTTAAAGAACTATTCTTTAACTTGTTCGGAACATACCTGGAACTAAACCATACAGATATTTGAATGACTAACACAGTATAATTACTACGTATGATAAATTTACATATTTTAGAAGAAAAAAAAATCAGATATAAGGAATTTCAGGAGGAAAAAAAATGTGTATTTTTGTAAGTTTATACTAAATAGAACATTATTTTTCTACTTTTCAGCAGAAGTGAATATAAAGCATCTTTGGTAATATCTCATTGCTAGTATTTTTTAAACAATACTCTATCATTAATCTGGTTTATAGAATTTAAACATCAAAAGCTACCTGGCTCTCTGATGAATATCTAATAAAAATTAGAAGTATAGAATTGGTTCATAAATTTAAAAAAGAAACTATATAAATTAGATTGAAACTTAAAAAAAAGCTATCAATTAAATGGAAAATAATTCGATATTTGATTTCATTTGGGCAGGAAAGTCATATATGACATTGACAAACGAAACTAAGTCCAGCCAGCCAGACCAAATTGTTTTCCCTAATCATTTACCGACTTGCCTGTTGAGAGATTTAGCTTGTTTGGAAAAATTTTCCTGCTTCTCTAATTCTTTTAATTCCATTCTATCTCCTCAAACCATTCTTAATTGTGTCGATCTGGTTTGTTCTTTTTTTTTTTGCATTTTCTTTGCAGTGCATTTCATTACGGTGAGCACCATCAGAGTCTTGTTCTTGCATTGTTGGTTAGTGGCTTTGGGAAGGGGAGCATACTGAGTATATCGTGCGTGGAGTGTATTTTTCACTTCCCAATTAATACCTAATAATAATGCAAATATTTTAGAATTGGTTTATAAATTTAAAAAATCAACATAATTTAGATTGTAAATAAAAAGTACGATTAAATGGAAAACTGTTTAATTTTGATTTCATTTGGTGGAGAAATCTTTTATGAATCGGAAGTGAATAGTTACGAATGAACCAAAGACCTGACTGCACAAAACGCTGTTCCAGTTTTGAATTGTATACCCTCATTGTTTGAGTTTTGCCACAGATTTAGTTTGAAGACTGCCTCCCTGCGTTTTTGGAGTTATTTCTCCTGCATTCGTTTCTTTTTTTATTCTGTCTTATTCGTTCATATGGAACTGCTTCCCCTCAATGAGATTCAAATGAGTTGATATATTGCATTTTCTGCTCTTTGCAGTGGATACCTATTGGAGTCTTTTCTGTGGCTTTGTTGATTACTGTAGGGAGGGGGCCATGGAGTTGTGTATGGTGCTAGCTCTATTCATTGATAAAAAGATTTGGCAGTTTTGGTGATGGTGGCGAACAATTGTTTCCAATAGGAAAGCAGGCCTCCACATCAGGTAAAAGTTGCAGCAAATATTTTAGCTACTCCCCCAGTGCCTTTTATAACATGTCATGTAACTGAAAGTTACACTTTGAGGCAAGAAAACAGAAAAATGACTCAGAATAATTCAAAACAGCAAGGAACAGGTCTCTGGCAAACTGCTAATACAAGTGTTTTCGCTCTTTTAGGTGAACTGGTTCAGAATAGCAAATAGTTCTTTGAATCCTGAAACTTATCTATTAGTGGAAATGAACAAGATTGAAGAACCCTGTACAGTAGTACCTCCTGAAAGGGGCACCTTTATTTAAGAGACAATTTTGTTGACTCCAGTTTCTTTGAAAATAGTATAAGTATTTATCTCTTATTAAGGGACAAAATGTCTGGTTCAGTGGATGTCCCTTATTGGGAGGTACTACAGTATATTCATTAAACCTTCAAAACCTATTCCAAATTATAGTTGCCAATACTGTGTTAATATTTATAAATCTAAAGGCCTTTTGTATTACTGGAAAAATGTAAAGTTATGATTTTAAAAATAATTGTCAGTTGTCAAATATTACCAGTTGAATGATATAATACAATTTTTATTTATTATTATTTTTTTTTACTCTTGTGATGCCTTGAGATACCATAGTGATCTCTTTCCCAGTGCTTACTTTCTTTGGTAAACTTGAGTGACGCGCCAATGGGATACCCTAGCAATCTTTCTCTATTTTCGACTCTTCATCTTGTCAACCAATGTTTCAAATACCTAGATCATAGTTTCACCTTGTTTGGTGCAACATAGCCATATCTGGCTTTTGTGCCCTAATCATCAATTTCATTCAGTCATTAACTCTTAAGAAAATTTATTAATTCTTTGAAGCTTCTTCTTTCATTTTTAAAAACTGTTACACTTCAATTATTGAAAATTCTAAAGAGTGCATTTTCTTTGCTATTTTCACAAGATTATTAAATTCTAGTTTTTCCTAGATATCCAATTTCGAGAAGAAAGGTCGTAAAAATTACTGTAAAAGAAACACCCATTTAATGTAAATGAGAAAAAACAACTTGTGGGTTGTCAAATATTATATATATTCTGTAAACTTATGAATTTCTACCTGAAATGAATGAAATTTTTATTTAATCATTTATGCATAATTTTTTCTATTTATTTTTTTTACTTTTGGCTTAAATCTCCCCCTCCCCCCAAATTTTATGTGGAAACTGGATCTGTTCATAACATATTAAAATTAATGACATAAACTTCTCTGAGTTCTTAATTGGAATTGAATTTTTTACCTGAAACTGAATAATATATTTTTTATAATTTAAAACCATAATTGAAAAGAAATTCACATTACCTTAACTTATATGTTAGGATCCCTTTTATTTCTAGACAATTACTTTGTGATTAATTTTTTGGTATTTTGTCCTTTTAATTCTTATTTATCCCTTAAGAAATTCTAGAAATGTTAATATAGTTTAAGCCATCTTAATATCATTTTAAAAATTTTCTTTTGCTTTTTGCTTCAACAGCAACTCTTACCTCGTGCTAGCATAATTTTAATTACCGTACAGGTGGAGTCCTAAATTTTCATATGGGAAATGAAATTAGAGATGTGAAGAAAATGAAGATGATTGATCTGAAAATATTATGTTGGTTTATAATATCAGGAAGTGAATTGCACAAGATAAATATCTAGTCAATATCCAGAACATGCTTTATAATGGGAAGGCATTTTTTTAGTCCTGGAATTTGATTACAAGGTATACATTATGTATACCTTGTATTTTAAACAGATTTAAACATATCTACTTAAGTTTCTTGAGCATTCATTCCATGGGAAGTAAAATTTCCTGTTTGAATTTCTGGTTGACACTACATGTGCTGACTGTTTTTGGAGGTACATATTTGGAATCAAAGCTTGCGAATGAGAGAATCCCCTCCCTTCTTATCAGAGATACCCTTTTTGGTGAAGAAAAACTTTTAAAGAAATTTAGCCTTTCCAACTGGCTAAGTGTCCTACAACATCATGGTTAGTACAAGCTGAATCAGTGGTTCACTCCATGATCGTAGTCTCTAATTTGGTATTTGTCACATCATTTTACTCCTCTTGGCTTCATATGACGATTTTAACTTTAATGTAAAAAACAATTACAATTGAAATAGTAGGAAGATAATTTATTTTTCAATGCCTCTTCTAATACTGAGGTAGGAAATTCTTGCAGTTTTTACAAAACTGCAAAAATTTTCAGATGGAAGATTTCAGTGTTAACAAAGTCAAATTGGACCTGACAACCACTCTTGATATTCCTGATAGAAATCTTAAACGGTAAAAAATTGTGATTATTTAAGATTTCTACCAGGAATATATCAGGAGTGGTTGTCTTTTCCAGTTTTGAAAGTATTTGACTTAGTAAATACTGAAACTTTTATCATCTCTGGAGAAGGCCTCTTGATATGTCGTGTAGGTTATATATGTCTGTGTGGCTTCAAATGATTGCTGTATTGTTCAGTATAAATTGTAAAAATCTTTATATATAACAGTTTGCAATCAATCTCAGGATATAAGTTATTTATTTATTTTAATTGTGACATAAGTTTATCAGATGCATGGGGCTTAAGATACATTTTTTCTTCTTTCAACTGTATAGCCATTGCTGGAGATTTTCATTAACCAAGAGCTAAGGATAGTGAGGACTCTTCATGACTATCTGTTTCGTTTTAAAGTGCAGTGAATTGATTATGTTTGTTAGTAGATTTGTAATAGATGGCTACAGGTGAACATTTAGCAATTTTCTTGCAAGAAAAGAGAAAATTTTCTTTTGCAGTCATAACATTTGTGTGATTAATGGACAAGAAAATAACAAAACAGTATAGGATGATAATTGAAGGAATCCTGTTTCTGCATTTCATTATTGTGAATGGAAAATAGCTAGGGGCTGTTGATATACAATCTTTGTGATTAGAGTCATATTTAAGTCCACTGAGTTGAGGGATTTTGAGTTTATATTCATGATCAGATTTTCATTCAGTGCATTACTTGACTATGTGTACTTTCAGTTTTCATGTGTATTTGTTCTGGTGTTTCTCCTCATCATTTGACTGAGGTTCAAAATTAAGAGGTCTGTTGCCAATAACCCCTATGTTGCTCTTAGTGCAACATTAATAAAACCAATCAACCCTCTAGTGTGATCCTCACTTTCATTGTTTAAGATATCTTCACATCTGGGCAATATTGGAAAAACTAGTTTTATTCAAATCCACATCTTAACCCAAAATACCATCCAGTTGAAAATAGAGTAGTAACAAAAACCAAAAGCCTCATACCAAAAATGTTACTAAGCAGTTTCTTTAATAATTCTTCAAAATAGTGACATTAGTAAATTTATGAATTAAATAATGGAATATCTATTTAAAAATGAGCTGTGTATGATGTAAAAATTATTTTTTAGATAGAAAAATGACAAATTGTAATGTTGAATGTAATTTTGGAGTAAGATGTTTGTTCATAACTCAATTTTTCACATGTGGTCTACATCCCAAGTCCTTCTGTTAGTGTGCTATAGAAGTTTGAAGAAGAATGTTCCAGGTCAGGTGTCGTCCTCTTTATTTGACTGACGTTCTAAATTACTAGGTCAGTTGCCAATTGCCCTTGTGTTGCTTCTCAGTGTGATGTTAATAAACAATCGCATATTGGCTGCAATTACACTAATTATAAGTACAATTTTTCTGAAAATGTTAGAATAAAAATTAATGTAATTATTACTCTAAAGTCTTGCTTTGAATTTCAGCTATTTAGCCTTCAAATAATTTTATAAATTAAAATCCATATTCAGCCCTTTTTATGTTTTTGCGTGGTTTTTTATGTGGCTGCGAGCTTGCGGCTGGTGTTGTTCCCATCAAGCCATGGGCTGGAATCCTTATGTCCACTATGTAATGGGGCTGAGGCACATTAGATCTGTTGAGGCTTCAAGTACCCTTCAGGGTGGTGTAGAAGTTTGGAAAAGGGGAGACCAGCTCGGGTTTGATTCTCATCACTTGACTGAGATTGAAAATTATAACCAATAGCCAATAGAAGATTACCATCAATAGTTCTCATATTGCTTCTAAGTGCTACAATAATAAACAATCAGTCTATTTTTTAAAATCAATATGCCATACTTTAATTGCAAAACTTTGTATTTGATTGCAACTGCAAATATTAAAAGTATTAAATTTGTCCCATGAATTATCAAAATATATTGATCCAAGTATTGTAAAATTCCACCTATATGGTCCTTTTGAAAATAGTCTCCTTATTTAAAAATTTGAATTTTTCACATATTTCTATAAATATATTATGTATAACATTTTTGTTTTCTTTCTTTGTACATATAATCTTTTTAGTTATTTTTTCCCCTGAAGAAATATTTTGAGTTCTATTTAAATGTTCTATTTTTTTAATTTGCTTATTAGTCGCATATATATATTGATAAAAGTAAACCATAAAAATAATTGTTATAAAAATAAGTAAGAAATAAGTAAAATAAAATTTTAAAAAATATTACACTGAAACATTAAATACAAAATATCAAAATTAGATTTAGAAAATAGATAATAAAAAAATAGTAAAAGAAAAGATACTAATATTGGTGAGTAAACTACAGCTCTAAGAAGCTGTAGAATACACGTGAAATCAATGTCCACATAGAAAAATGATAAGGATTTTACAAAATTAAAAAAAAAAATCTTTAATATCTCATAATGCAAGTAATTAAACCACAAAATAATATGATCACGAAAAGTAAATAGAAAAATCACGATTGAAAAAAAAGTGAAACTTTTATAAATTGAAAAATAATGAAATATAGCATAATACTGTAGCAGACTTCAGATTGTTAAGCAGGGGTTTTCTATATTTGTATCTTTTATAGATAATTCTATCAATCTTGATAATAAACTTTTTTATGATTTAAAGTTTTACTGTTTCAGAAGGTGGGAATATCTAGTTTTCTTTATTTTTACTAAAGAAATTGGAAATCAATTAAAACAAAAATAAAGCTATAATCAATGCAAGATTAAGATTAAACTATATTGTTAAAATTTTGTAAATAAATTAATGATGTATTGTCATATTCAATCTTTGAAGAATTTTTTTTCTTGTAGCTATAAAATAAAGTATCATCATGCCAAAGCGTAAAAGTCCCTTTGATGAGCTTCCTATTTTGAGCAAAATGCATATTGGTGTCAAAGAAATGAATATGTATAGTGTAAATTGTCAAGAAAATATGAAAAAAGTATATGGTAAGAAGTTTAATTTCATATTTAATTTCAACTTTTTTTAATACCAATTTCAATAAACAAGCACAATTATTTTTCTAGATTTCCTATGCAGCTGTATTTTATTCACAATCATCTTTACAAATATAATTATTTGGATTTTAATTGTAAGTTCAAATATTAAACTTAATAAGTTATTAATAATCAAAAAGTTCATTAAGTGAAATATAAATTTTAAAATATTTCTGTTTCTAAGAATGAGTGTTCTGCAAAAGCCATACTTTGGATTTATGGCATGAAATCAGCACATTCATGATTGTGTGAGCACAGAGATGATCTGAAAAATTTTCTTGTTCAGCAATATTTTTGCTATCAAGGTATGAATTTCTGGTATGTTCTATATTAATCAGGTCGTAACCGATTATTATGTCATAACCGAGTTAAAATAAAAAAAAAGAAATCAACAGCATTTCGGGGTAAATTAATTTATCTTTAATGGCATAAAATAACACAGTTACAAAGACGGTATAAAACAATTAAAAGTAACATTTAGAGGTAACAATTTTACAGCAAGTTACCTTAAGCCTAGTCCAGGATTGGACAGCGACAGGGGAGCTGTTAACTCCTCAAGGTCCAAACCCTCTCTCTAACAAAAAAACACTGGGTGGCAAGCTCGTACTCTTGCCACAATGTCTTCCATCATGTGGCGTCATCTACAGTTCCGTTTTGAAGTTGACCCATGTGGTGACCGGGAATGACAGAAATGTCCCCTGTAGCTCATGCATGTCGTAAGAGGTGACTAAAATGGGTACCCAGTGCCTGGGGGTATAGCCGGGCACCCTGCCCCTGGGGATTATATCAGGGGACCTCAGGGACTTGCTTTCTCTAGGTAAGTATGGGCATCATGACCTCGAGGCACCCCAGCGATCTTTTCTTTCCTATGGGGTTTACTGTCTTTGGTAAGCACGGGTGACACATCCCCGGGTTACCCTAGCAATCCTTCTCTATTTTCGACACACCTTGTCAACCAATTTGCGTCTTTCCTTCAATTTCTTCTTGCCTAGACCACAGTAAAATCTTGTTTAGTGCAGCATAACCATATCTGGCTCTTGTGCCAATAAACTTTACTTTCTCCTTCTCCATTTTGAAGTTAGCATGTGTTATAGACTTCACCTCTGGAGGTAATTTCTTAGGGCATCCTCTTTTCCTTAGAGGAGCCACAGTTCCAGTGTCTCTTTCTATTCCAGGCTATTATATTATTTGGATAGTCCTTTAGGGCAGAAATATAATAAGTTCCAAGAACTTGTTCTGGGTTGGCCTGGTTGACAATCTCATATGTTACTTGTGATCTCAAGGTGAGAATGAGGTAAGGACCTTCCTTATTTGGCATGAATTTCTTGCTTCTATTGTTCCAACTTATGTGATGTATGGTCACTCAAATTTTGTCACCAGGTTTGTAGTATTTTTGTCTTCTTTGTCGATTGAAGTTTCCTTTCTGATGATCCTATTTCTGTTCAACTCTATCTTTGACATCCAAGATTGAATTGGCAAACCTCTTGAGATATTGGATGATTTCCATTCAATTACTTGTTATTTTGTTGTCAATTACTTGTCGGATATCATGCCTGATATCGTCTGAAGTTCTCAACTGTCTTCCAAATTGTAAATAGGCAGCCGTGTGCTTGGTGGTGTCGCAAACTGGAGTTTTCATTGCGAAACAAATTAGAAGTAACTTATCCTCCCAAGCAGAATGTTCTTCCCCCACCAGAATTGCTAATCTAGGCTTCAAGTCTCGATTTTTTTCGTTCTGATGGGTTCACTTGCGGGTGGTAGACGGGGATGAGGTCTTGGGTATTCTTTAGCAAGTCACTAGTTAGTTGCATGACATCACTTACGAACTGTGGTCCGTTGTCACTTATTAGTCTTTGTGGAAGACCACATCGCATGAATACTTCTTTGATGAGTATTTTAGCACAATTTTCAGCACTAGCTTTAGCAAGAGTAAAGAGTTCTACCCATTTGGTGCTTGTATCTTCTACAATAAAGATCCACCTCTTGCCAGTGGAAGTTTCTGGAAGAGGGCCAAAAAGATCAATGGCCAGTGTTTCAAACCTTAGTGCATAAGCAGGTGTTCTCAAGAGTCCTGCTGGTTTTTGGTTTGTTGGTTTATAGCGATCACATTCAGGACAAGTCTTGATGAAATCCGAGATAACTTTTTCATACCTCAAAAGTAGTATCAGGATGCAAACTTCTTGTAGGTGTTCTCTACGCCATAATGACCAGCTGTCGGGGCAACGTGGTATTCTTGAAGGTTTCTTTCTCGTTCTTGTGTAGGAACTACAAGTTGAGCTTCTTCCTCTTCATTCTCAGGTGAATACCTATACAAGGTACCCTGATTCATTACATATCCACAACTGGTGTATTTGGAAAAGTTTTCATCTTTGTCTATGCTCTCAAAGCAGTCAGTGATTTTCTTTAGTTTTTTGTCCTCCAGCTGTCCCTTTCGAATATCACTGGACTTCTTGGATGATATGTCCACAGTGATGGCACATGCATCAGAGCCTGACCTTCAGTGTATGATGGTCTTGACAGCATGCCAGCAATTACATTAGCTTTTCCAGGGATATAATCGATCTTCAGGTTGAAGGACTGAATTTTCAAAGCCCATTTTGCCAGACGGCTAGAAGGTGACTTTATGCTTAACAGCCATTTAAGAGGTTGATGATCTCATGCGAGGAAGATTTGTTGATTTTCTGTGTAACCTCTAAACTTCTCCAAAGCCCACACTACCGCCAAGGCTTCCTGCTTGGTTGTGGAGTAGTTTTGCTTTGCTGAGATCATCAGACAACTTGCATATTTGTTGACATGTTCATCAGGGCCACTTCCCTGGCCCCAGTGCTAATGCACTTTCTTCTTAGTGAAGTTACTAAGCAAGCGTGCTATGTCAGCAAAGTTAGGGACATATCGACGAAACCAAGAGCAGGTTTGTAGTAAAGATTGGATTTCTTTCACATTTGTAGGGACTGGAATTTTTTTGAATAGAAGAGATCTTCTCTTGGTCAGCTTCAATTCCATCCTTCGTTATCCAGAATCCCAGATATTTCACATGGTCACAGGCAAAGCGACATTTATCTCAGTTTGCATGAAGTTTAAAGATACAGTCTTTCTAAAACTTTTTCGAGATCTTCCAGATGTTTGTCAAATATTTTTGAGATAACAATAATGTCATCTAGGTAGGAAAGTGCGAAAACATCTTTCAAGCCACTTTGAAACTTGTCAATTAATCTTTGAAAGGTAGCCGGAGCATTCCGTTGGCCGAAGGGCAAACGTAAGTAGGGGTAAGTTCCAAAAAGGGCAAATCAAAGCAGTTTTGTCCTGGTCAACATCAGCAATCTTTACTTGATGGTAGCCTGATTGCAAATCGATTGTTGACATGTAGGATGTCAGTATCGCTTCATTCAATAGATCATCCATTGATGGTAAGGGCTACATATCCACTTTCGTAACAGAGTTCAACTTCCTGTAGTCAACACAGAGACGTACTTTCCCATTTGGTTTAGAAACAGGTACCACAGGTGCTGCATAAGGGGACTCGCACTCTTCAATTATATTCTGCTTCAGCAGTTCTTCAATCTGTTCCTTCAAAATCTCTTTCTTTATGGTATTCATCCTTTAGGGAGACGCTGCTCTTGGGACTGATTACCCGTGTCAATACTGCGTTCGATAAATGGCATGGTCCCTCCCCCGGTTGGAAACATGTCTCATTTTTGTCCAGGAGTATATTTAGTTTTCTTGTCTGTTCTGGAGATAGGTGTTTGCCCTCATCTTCTCAAAGTTTAAATGCGCTGATAGTTATATCTTCTAGGCTTCTTGAAGAACTCATACTATTTTTGAGGATTTTTTGGAAAAATGCCATTTTCCGCCTTGGACATCAAGGGTGATTCCAGCTGCATTGAGGAAATCCTGTGCTAACAGAGTGTTGTTTCCTTTTGCTTCAGGCAATACTAGAAATTCTGTTGGGATAACTTTGCCTTCAATGTACAGGTTGACGACAGTGTTCAGAGCCGTAATGGTCTGTCGAATTCCATCAGCCATCATAAATGAAATTATTTTGTTCGCAAAGGTGATATTGTGTTCTTGCAGGAATTTAAACAGCTTTTCACCTGCAATAGTATGGGAAGCACCGGTATCAGCACATACAGCAATCTTTTCTTTGAAAATTCTGAGAACAGTCAAACATGAGGATTCCGAGTTTGAATTCAAGTTGAATAACATCATACAGTTAACTGCTGTTTCTGTTTCATTAGCTCTCGTGCAGTTTGGACACTTTGACTCAATGACTCCAGCAGTCCTGCATCCGTAACACTGGGAATCTAGGTATTGTTCTAGAGGGTCCTGGTGAGTGGTTATCATAGGAGCCTCCAACAGGTTGACTTTTCTTTACTGGAAAGAGTTTCTTGAATTCTTTCTTCTTGAAAGTCTGATTTTGATTATTTTTCATTCCTGGCCTTAGGCTGTCGTATATATCCAATTTCTCAGCCAACTCCAAATGATCGTTCAAATCTGCCCAAATATCCAGAAAGTATTCTTTGGTATTATTTGCTGGAATTTTTCTTTTTATCTGATCAGCGATGATCAGACTTTTAATTTGATCAAATGTGGTTATCTTTAATTCTTTGATCCAACCTTCAAGATAAGAATTTAATTTGAAATAAAAGTCTGGCCATGTCGAGTCCAGGTTTTTCTTCTGTCGGGAAAAGTATTGCCTAAACCTATCCCCTGTAACTTGAAATCTTTTTAGAACCATTCCTTTTACCTTTTCATAGTTTTTAGAATATCTTCATCCTCTCTTGCGATGAGCTGAGCTATATCAGGTGGCAA
Source organism: Nephila pilipes (assembly GCA_019974015.1). Classification (NCBI taxonomy): domain Eukaryota; kingdom Metazoa; phylum Arthropoda; class Arachnida; order Araneae; family Nephilidae; genus Nephila; species Nephila pilipes. The sequence goes on from BMAW01052957.1 coordinate 1,514,865, forward strand.
TGAACCAATCAGGTATGCTGTCCAAGTTTTTTCAGGAATGTTCATGAACTTCACTTGACGTTTGAAAGTAGTCAGGTATAGACCCATTTTGTCTTCCTTCGAGTTGAATCTTGGAGTAATTCTATTTAGCTCAAGCTTTGGGTTTTCTAGCTGTTGGCTTACAACAGATGTTAGTGATAGCTTTTGCATTTCAAGTTGAATTTTCAATTTTTCCAGCTCAAATTCTCTTTCTCATTGCTGGGTCACCTCCACAACTTTCTGTTTCTCTTCCAATTCCACAGCTTTTTGTTTTTCTGTTGTTATACATTCTTCCACGATGATGTTGAGCATATCCTTGACGAATGCCTCATCATACCTATCACTCATATGAGATCTTTTAGTTCAATAATTTTGAGATTTTCTGATGGAGCCATACCCAATTCTGTGGCGGTCTTTAAATCCTCTTTTCTGGATCTTCCCAAAAAAGCAATTTTTTGTCGTTTTTAGTCTATTTCAAAGTTAATTTATTAATGCTCAATTAAAGTTCACTCAAAACTGTTAATTCTATTATCTGAAAATGTAGTCAAACAATACTTATGCACGTAAAATTTCCGTTATATATAAAATAACAATACTTATGCACTTTTGCTGAACAACAATAAAATTCCCTAATCTCAAATTGTGATAATTAATTTGCAAATCAATATCAATGAGATTAAAATGAAACAAATTCTTCAATATCAAATATCTTCTAATTTTGCTCATCAAAATCAAAACCAAAATAAGAATATTTATATAACATTCATTATTAATCAAAAACAGTATCAGCAGTTAACATGAAATTGTTTTCTCTAAAGTAATTCAAATATGTTTAAGTAGAAATACCATTCACAAATTATTTTATTCACTTTGATACTTATCAATATTGCAAACTTGTTTACACTTAGTAGAAGTAATTAAAATTATTTTCCAAAATATTTTAATAAAAACCAGAAATGAAATACTTTATCAATAACAAACTAGTTTTCAAATGTTTTAACAATTCCTTTTGAAATCCATCATATACTTTACAAAAAAAGTATTTTTTTATTAGTAATAAAAACAAAAAAAAATCATTATGAGAATTGCAATCAACATAATAAGACTTAATTAAAAGGTTTAGTTATCAAAGAAGAATCAAAGTGACATATTTTGAATAAATATCGATAGTAATAATTTCTTAATAACAAAACTACATATGTGTTAATGGCATAAAAATTCTTAATTAGGAAAAAAATAGGCATTCATAAATAATAATTAACTAACCTCATTTAGCCTTAATCAGAACAACCCATAGAGTATAAGTTTCATTTTCAATATGTTGCTATACTGCAACATAGAATACTATGAGTAACAATAACCACAATTCTTATGCAGAATGAGAGAGTATAATTTATGTAGAATAAACAGCACTTATCTGTTAACAAATTTGCAGGATGCAAGTATCTTTTATTAGCAAGGTATGAATCCTCTTTTTATTGTCAGAGTGACAAAACTTCAACACCCAAGTCTGTTGGGAAAAAACGGGAGAGAGAGCTGGGATTGGCCACATGTTTGGTGCCAATTTGTAACCGATTATGTCATAACTGGGTTAAAATGAAAAAAAGAAATCAACAATATCTCAGGGTAAATTAATATATATTTAATGACATAAAATAAAACAGTTACAAAGACTGTATAAAAGAATTAAAAGTAACATTTAGAGGGGAAATTTTTGCAACAAGTTAACTGAAGTCTCGTCCAGGATTGGACAGCAACAGGGGAGATGTTAGCTCCTGGAGATCCATACCCTCTAACGAAAAAAGACTGGGCAGAAAGCTTGCATCCTTTCCACAGTGCCTTCCATCTTAGGACACCTTCTACAGTTCCGTTTTGAAGTCAGCGTGTGTTATAAAGTGCACTTTATGGCATTTTGTAAGCCTTTCCCAAAATCTAATGTAAATCTTAACATATTGAAATATTTCAATCATTCCTTCCAAACAATTTTTGGTACTTTTCCATTTCACCAACACAAATCTTGCCAAGCACACTTTATTGGCGACAGCACACAGAATACACATATTCCATTTGGCATCAGTTGTATCATTTTTAGTTACTTTATTGCTTGCACCGGCAAAATGGAAAAGTATCCAATTTTTTATTATTTTTAATTCATATATTTATTTCCTAGTTAATTATTCATAAAATTACTTGAACTCTTTTCAGATTTGGAAGCAAATATTAAAATGGATTAAAAATTATGTTAATACATAGAGTATATAGATTATTTATCATGTTATATTGAAGCATGCTACCAGTTAAGAAAGTTAACTACTGATTCAATGAAAAAGAAGACAAAATTTGTAATCATGTTTTTAATATGGGTTTGTTCAAATTTTCCCAAAAAAGAATGAATAAATCACTAAAATTTTTTATTAGTTTTTGTGGAAAGTTTGCTATATTTAAGGAAGCAGAGTACATAAAAACACATCAAAAATTTCTTATTCTGAATTTGATTTCCTACACATTTTTTATTTAAAAAAATTAACCTTGTAAAATTTTTATCATTCATATATTCTTTTATCTTATAAGATTATAATTTTACTCAGTTTTTTTTTAAAGTCATAAGCAACTATAGTTTAAACATAAGTCTGGAAAGTTAAATGTTAAAATTAACAATGCATATTAAAGTTACTTATAATTTCATAATGTTTTTTATGCATCAATTTACTAACAATAAATAGTATTCAGACATTTTATTATTAGTAAAGACAACCGAGATAGAAAAAAAAAGTCAAAGACAAATGATAAGATCCATAAAATAAACCATAATTTAAGTCAATTTAAGTGAGGTATGGGCACACACAAATCATAAATTGGTTCCAGAAAGATTGCATTCTTTTTTCGGTTCCTTTATAATCAAACTCGTCAATCTCAAAAAAATTTTTTTTGATAGTTTTCTGTTTTAAGATAGTTGTTTTTAGATTATTTGAATTCATTTTAAACATGAATGTTAAGGTACTGAAAAAATGTTCAATCGATCACATTATTATTATTTTTAAATTATGTTTTATGAATTTTGTGTAGTTATTAAATGTAGAAATAAACTACAAAATAAATTTTTAAAAAAATTTACATTTGCTTATCTTTTAGTTTTATGTACATGTTGTTGTCTTTCTATATGTGTTACTTTTCTTAAATTTCTCAAATTTTAATTTTTATCTTTTATAACATATGTATATGCTTTTACATAAATTATTGAATTCATTTTCACAGAGAAAACACATTCCTTGTTGTTCAGTGGATCAGCGAATGGATGTTTCACTTTTAATGGAAAAATTTCTGGAAACGTTTTGAAAGATTCTTCATCTAAAAAATCTGCACCCTTAATGATGAAAGGTATTTTAAAAAGAATTATTGTAGTCTCAATTTGAATTATTACTTTAATTTATATAATTATATTTTTATTTATGTCCAAATTGATGTATTGATAATTGTATTAAAAATTACTTAAATTGATTCCTTTTCAATCTGTTTGAAATGTACCTCTGTTATAAAATATTTCAAATATTTGTATTTTTAGAAAGGAAAAATGATTTTTAAGTAATAATATTCACTTTGGAAAAGTTTATATATATATATATATATGTGTGTGTGTGTGTGTGTAAATATATATATATGTGTGTAAATATATATATATATATATATATAATACACAGGTGATTACCAGAATAATGAAAATATACAAAAAAAGCCACCTTAAGCACATTAAACAATCAATGCATCTAAGAATATAATTGTAAAATCCTTTTTAGTTTTTTAATTGAATGTTCAGCAATTATTTACAGAGATATCATGAAAGGTATCATAAAAAGTCTGGTAGTGCATATCGGAAGCTAGATCTGTTCTCCAAAATGGAGCAGTGTCTGAATAGTTTTAAAGTCTGGGGACTGCGATGACTAACAGAAAATTGTGATTTCATCTGCATGCTTTTCAAACCATGCCTGAGCTATATGAATTGGAGCATTGTTGTTGTGAAAAATGGCTTTTTCCATAAAAAAAAAAAAATTGCATCCTGGAGTACATCTGATTGGCTAAAATGTCTACATTACTCTTTTCTAAGAACAGAGTATGCAGAAAGCCATAAGGTTTCTGTCCAATTGATGACAAAACTTCATAACTCAATGTTCAAAATTGAGAGGATTTTTACTTTTGATGGATTATATCCAGAAATTCTGAGATTTCAATGAAAATAGGTATATAGGTAGGTATCAGATCAGAAAAGTCTAAAAGAGAGGCTGTAAGATTGACAAAAAATTTGGTCAATCTGGAGTGTATGGTGTTTTCTTACATATATGCAGCTTTCTAAATGTGAATTCAATTGGAAATGATTCAATTTATAAATCTCTGTGGCATTCAATCCCACTCTCCCAGCAATGTTGTTTTCAGGTTCTGAATGGTTCTAGGAGAAGGAAAGCAAGTTGAAATTGTCCTCCCAAAATAAAGCATCCCAGATATACTTTATAAGGTTACAGTGAAAATTTGACTGGTATATTCATCCAGTGAAATCCTCACTTTTCAAAAATTCTCGGACTAAATGAGCCTTTTTTGGGCAAGCGTTGTGGTCTATAAAAATGAAATCAAGGCCAACTGCACTCTTGAGAAGGCAAACATAAGACTCACAGTTTTCATCCCTATACCATTTCCTGGCAGTTACAAAGCATTTGTTAGAGGTATGGAAATCTGTGTCCATTCAACATGAAATTTGGTCAGACCATTGAACTTTTGTCATACCTGTCTCTTTCTTGGATGTTGGAAGACATATGATAGTAGGTCGTTGAAGCTATGTTAAGAATCAGTGGTATGATTGTATCTAATCTTGTCAGTGAATTGAACAGTCTCCCACTGATCTCTTCTCTAATGTTGATGCTCTCTGCACCAGGCTCTTCTTTGCGCAGAAGTGAGAACACAAGCAAGCTTCTTTCATAAAGAATTTTCAAAACTTGGATTCCTAAGGTTGCATGAAATTCACGAGTAAGCTGAGAAGCTGTTGCTCTCTCGATATGCATTGTTGTAATAGACAAACATCAACCTTCATTAACCATTGTGACTTTTGGATGACCAAGCTCAAACTTTATTTCTACAGATTTGATTTCATTTAAATGTCTCCATAAGTTGTGCACAATGTTTAGCATTATATTAAAGACTAGCAATCTCCTCTTGAGATTTTCCTATTTAAAGTCTCCAATTTTGCCTTTGTTTTCGATTATTCGAATGCTGGTGGTTACTAATTTAATGTTGCTGAAATATACCACAAAAACAGCCGAGATGTGCAAACAAACAAAGTGTGAAAATCAGCATATGAATGTACAAAAGCATTTTCCTCTAAATGCTCAACTAATACACTTGTGTACACCTATGTAATAGATACTAAAAATTTGCCTCTTTGGAAGCATTAGTTTTACCTTTTATACAATAGTTTTGGAGACATTTGACTAAATATGCAAATTCTCATTATTTTGAACTTCAGTGTATATGCTTTCTGTTGCAAGGAATGTAAATCATTATTTTCATCAGATCATATGATGTTTTAAAATATTTATATTTTACAATAAGGCCAGTTGTAAGTTATAAAATAACCCATAAATTATTAATCTTTAAATCATTTTTAAATATTGGTATTGATCACCATGAGAAATTAGATGAACAATTGTTTTTTAAAAAAGTACTTTTTATCTTTTGGCAAGCAAAGATAGTACTAAACTATTGTAAATAATTATTGTTGCCAATATGATTAAACTAATGTAAAAAATTATTGCTAGTATTTTATTTTTGCTCAAATTTTTATTTGTTATGCCTGAATTTCCATCAATAATATAGATGAGTGTTTTTCGATATTAGTGTTTTTAATTATTTTTAAATTTATTTTGAATAGATTTTCCCCCATAAAATGCTTAATATTTGTAATTTTTAGTCATTTATTTCTCATGTCTTATAAATTAAAAACTTTTAATAATAGAGAATTTTGTTTTAGAAGGAATGACTGAAACAAGCTTGTGTTGCTTGTCTAAAAAAAATGGTAAATGTACATTCTGTGATAAAATGTTATGTTCAAGTTGCTGCCAAACTTGTTCTTCATGCAATATGGAATTTTGTCAGTTGTGTTCAGTTTTACAGTAAGTATACTAAGATATTTTTTTAAAATGTAATTTCTATTGTAAAGTGGAACAATTTTTACTCATTCTCGGCTAAACAAGTATGCTGATTTAGTTTACTATTACTTTCACTATATTAGATGTTTAAAACTCAGAAAAGATGAGATTGTAATTTATTTTGTTGCTGAATTTTGAAAATAATGTTTTTTTAAGTGAATATTGAATTCATTTCTAACTTCATTGTGATTTTACTGTAAAAAAGATGGGGGAAGAAAAAGAAAACTAATAAAAGTAAAATGGTATCTTATAACTTTAAATCAAATGATAAAGATATAGAGATCATATTTTTTAAATCCTGTTATCTTTGTAAACTTTTTTCAAAGGTTTATTTTCTTAGTGAAATAATACAATATGAATGGAAAATGAAATTAATAATTTTTTTTAAAAAAATTGATATATATATACATATATATATATGTGTGTGTGTGTGTTAAATTAATTGTACTTTAATCCTTGATAACTCAAAGTAATTAATTTATTTAAAATAATGCAATTATAGAATATATATATTATTAACATAGTTTGGAGAAATATAAGTAAAATTGAATTCATGTATACACTAAATTTTTTTTAATATTTTGTATTAATTTTTTATGAAAAAAGATTCATATTCAGAACTAACAATGTAATCTTAAGTTAATCTTTCAAAAATATATTGAATTGAATTATAAAATTATTGTTCTGTTATGCATTTAAAGAAGAATTTATATTAATCTATCAATTTATATGGGTAATCGGTGCCACAAAAGTATATTATAAATCATGTTCCATTATCTTTCTTCAACTGTTAAAAAGTTAATAAATCCTTAATTTCTAAACTGAATGTATTCATACCTACATAATTTTTATATTGGTTCTCTATCCATCAAGTAAATTTTCTTCAGGAGCTTATCCTCTTTAGATGAGTTTTTGATTCCAAGGTACAAATAATCTTTTCTCTTTCCCATAGGGTTTTTTCTCTTCGATAAATACCTGTGATGGTTAATGCAAATGGCAACCCCCCTGGGATGCTCTAACTATCTTTCCTTATTCCTCCTCCTTGTCAATCATTTCTTACCTTTTCCTTCCCTTCATCCTGCATTTAGATCACAAACATACACTTGTTACTCTAATTTACTCCGAACATTGATCACTGAATGATTGAATGGATAAAACAAAAATAACCATTTACTTCAATATAATATGTGAAAAATAGCATCTCACAAATGACCACTATATTCCTGGTCCAAAATCGGGTATTTTCCTTGGTATTTTCAATGTCAGCACTCAAGATTTCGGGTTTTCAATATTGTATTTTAAATTTGACTGTTCTCCCTAAGTTTTTGAATCATTCAAGATTTATTTATGCAAATACATTTTCTCCAAGTAGCCCCACAAAAAGAAATCCATTGTCACCCAATCAAGTGATTGCGAGACTAAACAAATTCCTCACTTTTTAAAATTGTTTAAAAATTTATTACTGGAGGTTCATCTATCACCATGACAGTGTCCACTATAGCTCCATCTTATTGTAACCATATCTCCCAATTATCTTCAAGTATTGGGATAACAATTTTTATGCATTGTTCTATACAAAACTTCGTAAATTCTTTAATTTTTCTCATTTTCAAAGAAATAGGGATTGATAATTCTTTCAACCATAATATTGCATGATGTGTGTGTGTTTATTAACCTCATACTTAGAATAAATGTGAGGGCTATTGGCAATGAACCTTGGTCAAGTGACAAGGATGACTCTTGAGCTGGCACCTCCCTTTACTAACTTCCATGCAAACAGGAAGACTTAGGACTTCAACAGATTTGACCTGCATCAGCCTCTCTGTAGGGTTGGTCTTTAATGGCATCAGGGCTCAAATCCACAACTTAATGAAAACTGCTAGCCGCAAGTCTATGATCTTGAGCATTAGGCTACCTCTGCCACATCATAACATTATGGAGAATGCAGTTGATGCTGACATGTTTCCTTGGAATTCTCAATACCTAAAAATCATGTTTCCCCCCCCCCCAAATGGAAATTGGCCTCATCACTCATTATCAAGTTCAAGATATTCTTGATTAGGTTTTTAACATTGAATGACTTACTGAATATCTTGGTATAGTAAAGCTTTGATCATTTGGTATATTTATGAAGTTTCAAAATTCAGTTTCAAATCTTCTTAAGCAATGTTCTGTCAATAACTACACATTTGTGGTGACCAGGTGTGATAGTCCAAATGTAGCTTATGCATGTCATAAGAGGCGACATAAATAGGTTCCCAGTGTCTCAACCTGGCATCTTGCCCTTGAGGATTATATCAGGAGACTGGTCCTACAAGTTGGGGGACCTCTGGAACTTGTCTTTTTTAAGTTGATATGGGGATCATGACCCTGAGATGCCCTAGTGATCTTTTTCTTTCCCACAGAGTTTTCTGTCTATGGCAGCAATGGGTGATGCACCCATAGGATATCCTTACAATCCTTCTTTTTTTTACCTTTCTTCTTGTCAACCAATTTTTATATTTTTAAACATCTGGCTCTTGCACCATTAAAATACTATCACTCATTGTCAGTACCTAATTGAGCAGAGCAAAAATAGGTAGAGGCAAACAGACCTTCAGGGACTCTCCCATAAAGCTTTCATTGCTGTGTTTGTGCACTTAGGATCTCTTCCTAGAAGTACAGTTTTTTCAAATCTGGCGATTAGGCTCCAAATTATGTTATCACCAAGAAATATTGACATTAAAATGTTATCAATATTTTCTAGCCTGCTGTTTGAAATGTGTTAATGGACATCACACATACGAGTGTACTAAATTAAAAAATACTCCCACAAAATGCTGCAATTTTGACTGTCCCCATACCAACAATTATAGGAAATGTCTCAAAAATCCACCAAATTTTAAAACAAAATATCCAATTAACTCCTACGAAGAAAGAAAGAGAAACAATTGGTGAAAATAATTCCGAGGAACTAACTCCAAACTGGATAGCTTGAACACTAACAGTGAAAGATCATATCTCTCAGAACTTCAAAATCTCATCAATCTGGAATTTTTTTTTAAAAAAATTCATTAGAAATATATTTTTCGACAAATCGATCAATATTTTCAACAGAAAAATCATTCAGCTCCCTCCCCCAAATCTTTGATGTATAGTGCAAAAAAGAAAATTAAAATAACGTGCAAATATAACTCTTACATCCAAACAAAAAAAGAACTGCATGATAAATTAGATTATCTTCCATTCTCAGCGACTCCCCCCCAGGTTAATGCGGCTAGTGTATTCCGCAACAGTAATCTTGTGAGCAATTCACAATGCATTCTTTTGCTATTTTCTATAAATTGAAAAACTTTTTGGTTTAGAGGTAGAAAAAATATTCCAAAATAATGCATAAGAAGTAAAAAAAAATATTATTTAATTTATAGAAAATGATACTCTTTGAGCTAAAAAAAAGACTGTTTTTAATCATGTCTAACTCAGATGTGCTTTGGCACCAAGTAAAATGTATGTTTACCCCTCTCCTCCCATAAAACTGAGTAAATACCTAGCAAAGGCTGACACTCCATTGAACATATGATTATTGTATTTTCCATCCAGGATTTTTTTTTGTATAGGGATTTTACTGTTATTTTAATCATAATTGTAAATTCATTCAGATTTTACAACTTATGAACCTTTTTTTTCCCTCTCATATCAGGAACATTAATTTGATTTTAAAATCTATATAGATTCTAGTTCTTGATCATTTTATAAATATATCTTGGATGTTATTATTTACTGATCTTGCAAATAGCATATAAATTTTTGTAATTAAATAAAATGCTGAAGAATCTCCAAATTTCTGTTTTTATGTTAGGCATTATGGTAACATCTTAACTTTAGTAGTAGTCTAATATGGCTACGTATGAATAGAGGTTATTATTGAATTGAATTATAACTGATTATGTGATCTCTATAAAGAGTAAATTGTTATTAATTAAGAGTTATTGTTAAAAATATCAATTATTTCCCTTAGGTACAATACTCAAGAAGAAACAGCCAAGTGTTTATCATGTCTCTGAGACAAATGTCTTCATTGTAAACTCCTCTCATTTTAATGTACAAAAATTTGTAATTTAAATGTAAATAAAATTTGTATTAAAAGATTTTTTAAAAATACTGTTTGTAAAATTTTATCTATTCTGATTGAATTAACTAAATTGTGAAACATTCTCACAAAATATAACTTTCAACAGTACAAAAAAAAAATTAGTAAATTTAATCTGTACAACCTTTGTATATTTTGATTATCTATATGTTAATTTAATTACCCTTTTCTTAAACACAGAATTTAACAAGTCAATCTTAAGTTTATGCAAATGAATATTTTAATAGAAATACAAAGAGGGGGGGATGTAGCCTAGCATACATTCAAAGAGAATACCCTGGAGAATACAATGGTAATTCTAATAAAATACAATGTTTTTTACTGTTTATGTGTTACACTGAAGGATTTCAACTAACATTAATTCTTCAAATTATATTAAAATATTAACTATTTCAATTGTTCATAAATTACATATTTAAAAGAAATATTTTATGCAATTCAATCAATGCCATTAAAGCAATATTGTTGAAAATCTTATATGCAATATTGATACTTTCTCGTAATTAGCAAATACAGCAAAAGATAAATTGGCTTGTCTCATTTGTAACTCTGAATCCAGATATGTTAATAGGTTCTATAAGCTTTTTAATATATGCTAAAAATATCATTTGCATTGGAAAATATATCAGGGCTTTTTAAATAAAATATTCTCCCTATATTTTTTAGTTTTTTTTTTTTAAACATTCATAAAAACAGTCATTTTAAAATTAAATATTTAATCATACAACATGAGTTTATATGAAAAAATATCTTTCCAAGGCAAAATGTGATCTTTAAAGATCAATTTAATTGTTTCAAATAATAAAAAGACTGATTTTCCTTTCATAAAGCTATACTAACCGAAATATTGGAATGAAAATAACTATTCAGTATTCAATGAAACACATCTTGCAATAAAAACAAAAGAAAATTTTATTTCCTAAAGGATACATTATAATTTATTGATGGTTTACACTGTAACTATGATCTCTTCCTACTACACTTAGCATACAGTATAATAGCTAAAGTTCATTTAAAATTTCAAAACATTTGTGCTTTTGAACACTATAAATAAAGTTATGTAATAATAAATAAGAATAATGCTAATATATTCATTCATGATTTCTGCAATGAGTAAACATCTATTTAAAGAAAAGAAATGCTGAACACCAGTAAAAATGCAGGTTGTAAGTATATTAAAAATAAGTACAAAAAATGAAAGTATGATATATATATATATAAATAAAAATGACTAGATATATTCCCGCAAAATGATATATAAATAAAAATGACTAGATATATTCCTGCAAAATGTTATATAAATAAAAACTTATTTTCACAGATCTGTTAATAAAAAAATGAGACCCTTAACTTGGATTCAATTAACACAATTAAAAGATTAGACACAATCACACACAGATAAAATATAAATAAAATTTATAAAAATAATACTGACTTTTTGTTCCCACTAATCTGGTATATATAAAAAAAAAGGGGAAACAATAAAATTCGCAGATTTAACAATATTAAAATTATTTGAAATTCATTATTAACATATATAAACTGTAAATATGAACAAGAATAAATTATTTATACAATACATATTAAAACTTTAGTTTCAATAATATCTATAAAATAATATATAGAACACATGATATATTTATTTAGATTATAAAGCACTTGCATGCAACTATATATTCTGTAACTTTGTAGAATTATATTTCTACTTCAAAAATTCAATATAAATGCTTTTGTTGTGAATTTCTATCACTTTTACACAATAGTTCATTATAATATGAGGCATTTGCAGTATGAGATGAGATAATACAATAAATGTTTCAAGGCAATGCAACAAATGTGCCAAATTTTATAATTTAGGCAGTTCTACACATTAAATTCTAACATGTATTTTTTTTATGAATCTAACAACATTCACAACAGTTATATCAAATCTAAAATGGGAAAAGCTAATCCTCATTGTGAGCTAGATTATCTATAAAAATTTCTAATTGAACTTTCTCACTCAAAGTAAACATTTTTCATGTAGCAATCAAGAAACTAATTTAAAGAATTTTAAATAATTTTCAGCACCATTTTTATCTCAGCGCAACTAATATCTATATAAAAGTTTATCTCTCTCAAGCCTTTGTTAATAAGAACTAATATTGTTTTGTTCAATAAATGTACTCATAAATGAAATTTTACTATAAAAAGAACTTAAATTGTTAATATTAATTTATAACCAATTTTTAAAAAAATGTGGACCATGGCACAAATACACGTGGACAATTTTTTAATTAGATTTTATACAATGGTGCATTTCAAATATACATAGCATAAATTTTATTTTATTGTAACTAAAGTCTGCTTAGAAAGTGTCGTTTCTTAAAATAATATACTAACAATTTTTTTTACTGAAAGGCATAATTGCTTCATTAAAGTGTTCATTTTTTAAAAAAACAAATTTAAACAATTGACATTTTTAGCAACAGAGGAATTAAGTATTTTATACTGGCCTAAATATACATCATTTTCTTATAAAAATTTGATAAAATAATTTTTTTACACACAACTATTTAAAAATACAGTGTATATAGGAAAAACTAGATATTTTTCAATTTGTCAAATCTAAAGTAAGTTAGATACCTATGAACTATCTCATTTTTTTATACATAAAAAGTAAAGCAAGTTCAAATGAATGATTTTACAAGAAAAATAATGAGTAAAAATGCTGAATAATTTAGCTGTATAAATGTGAGGAAAATAAAGCTTTTTCCACATTAGATTTACTTCTCATTTTTAAATTCTAAATTTCACACACATATAGAGAATTATAATATATACATTTAATGACTGACACAGACACAGTTTATAATACCTATTATTTTCATTCACCCATATGACACAAATTTCAATTAGGTCTCGGGAAAAAATTACATTAACTAGTGATTTGATTGTTATATACACAAAAGTTTTTTTTTTTTTTTTTAAATCTAATGAAACAACTGCACCTAAATATTTCAAAACATAGTATGAAAATAAAGAATCTAATTAAAAAAAGATATGTCCTTGACTGCAATTTAAATGCTCATTTAAATTTTTAAAAAAAACATTTTGCAAATTTGAGGGCTTTTTATTTTATAGATGCATCACATAATTTCAGAAATTAAATACCAGCAACATTGTTATTCTGTAAATTATACATGTGCTCATTAAAGCACATTCTAACAAAAAATCAATTGCACAGATAAGATTAGTGAAAACCCAAACTTAAAAGTTATTTTGTTCCATAATAAGTATTCTGATATTATATCTGATCATTCAAGCTCTTTGAGTATTTAGTATCAACCATCTATGTATAAAGATATTGCATTTAATCCCACCTTGCAAATCAAATCTTTTTATATAATGTGTATTTAGATTTTTAACACTTAGCTAAGGATTGGTTAGAAGGGTGTGGCAGTATAATATATCTGCTTTTATATTAAGCAGAATTTATTATTAGAAATTAAGATTTAAGCGAACATCAATCAATATCAAGCACTTAAACATGTATGCATTTTTTTTACTTTTAACATTTAGTCAAATTATTAGAAAGTAATAGTTTAAGAGAAAAAATTACAAAAATATGTCTGAGTTAAATATTATCTTCATCCACAAAAATTTACAAATAAGAAAGGATTTAAAGTGATGATAATATATATTTCCCTACAATGGAGGGAAATTTTATAAGACTAGAGATATCATGTCTCAAAAGTCTAAATGAATAACTATCAATGGAATGACATCGAGATAAAAAGAAAAAACTTTCTAAAAAAAGTTGAAATTAAAAGATAACATCATCTGAAGCTATGCTGTTCTATCAGTTATTTCAATATACCTTCCAGTTTCTTTCATATTGGAATGGGAAGAAAAAGTTATTCAACTTTTAACTACCCTAGTAAGCCAATCTATCAGGTTTCATACGACTTCAAACTAAATAATCCAAAGTTTAACAATGAATTATCAGTTTTAAAATATATTAAAGGCTTGGTAGAAATTCAAACTGCAAAAACGTTCATCAAATAGACATTTAAGAAATGCATTTTTACTTGGTATATTTAGATAGCTAAAATTTTCTGAATAATGAATTAAATAATTGAAATTTCAATGATAAACTGTAAAGAATCAATTATAATCTATTTGTCTACCATTACTATAAAAAATATTTAACCCCATATATACAAACACATACATATATTTTATAACTGGAATCTTGATAAAAACAAAAACGCATAAATTTAACAGCTTGCAAAAACATAGAAAATGATTAATATATTAAATTTTAAATATATACAATAAATTGAAGATTCATTCAGAGAAAAAAAAATTATATTGAATTTAAAATATTTAATTTTAATAATAAATAATTTTCACAGCACATTATTTGAGAAACATTATATATATATGTGTGTATATATATATATATTAATTTAATTCTAACTAAAATTTCATTGAAAATCAAAAAATACCCTTTAGATACTCATCAAGATGAATTATTTCAAATATATTTCCTCTTTTCTAGAGTAAAAAAAGGGAATAACCACACTCATCTAGATTCCTCACCTTTTTCTAATCAAAATGTTTTAAATAGTGAATCCCAATTTCACTTAACCTTAACCTAAGCCATAATCTTGATTAATTGAGTTCTACCAAGCCTTTCATCAAAACATTTAAAAAGAAAAAAAAGAAGGAACACTGTATGGTAATGAAAAAATACATCTTGATCGAAACTTTTAACACTGGCATCCTGCAGTAGGAGGAGCAGGGTTTTCCGTGAGTCGAGTGCCCTTGGAAGCATTTACGAGATTGGGATCAGAATCGAGGCTTTCGGACATCTTATCACAGATGATATCCACAAGGCGCTCAAATACAGATTTAACATTTATATTTTCTTTAGCAGAAGTTTCAAAAAATACCAAACCCAATTGCTCTGCTAACTGGCGACCGCGTTCTGTAGACACCACACGCTCATCTTCCATATCGCATTTATTCCCAACAAGAACAACTTGTGCATTGTCCCAGGAATAAGTTTTGATTTGTGTAACCCTATAAAATACAAATTTAAAAGAAATTATATTCAAAATTTCCTAATGCATTATTAAAAAGGTTTCAGTATCAGTGTTAAGAATACAGCACAATGTAGAGTTTAAAATGATTAAAACTAAGACATGACTTTAATACTCCAAATAAATACTTTTGGAAATGGATTATAAATATGATATGAAGAGATAAAAAAAAAATTCTTATCAGAAAATTTGAGAAGGAACATTGAACCCTTTGACGTTTAAGCGGATCAACAGTTTTCGCTCTCCTATGATGCACAGCGTTATGGTCAAAACATCACTGAAAGTGGCAGACTTTATCTCCTTAGTGGCATTTGAAAATGTCACCTTTTCATGACAGTGAAACGGATAGCTCGCTCATTTTTAAAAGATAAGTTTTTAAAGAATTATTTGCCGTATATTAATATAGTAATTACACCAACTGTAACTTGCACCTTAAAACAATTCAGTAAATGATAAATAATAATTTGTAAAATATTGAGTTTTTAAGCAATTATTTGCAGTATATAAATAAAATATTTACAACAATTGTAACTTGCACTGTTAAACAATTCAGTAAATGGTAAAAACTACAAATATTAGCTTGTAAAATACTAAATTAAAATATCTAAATAAATACACGTAACTTTAAGCTTTATAAAACATTTAGTGGTTATATTTATCAAAATTTTTCTGATAGTGATACACTTTAAAACATGGAATTGTACATAATAGAGCAGTGCAGTCTTTGCAATAAATGTGCCATTTTTCAGTAACAAACTCCCACAAAATTACACAAGAAAAGCAACTAGATTAACAACTGGATCAGCAGCATTTTTCCTTATTATGTAAAAATTTTATAATACACGTACCGTCCAATGTATGCTATCAAATGAACTGAATTATGCCAGTAAATATTGTTTGTAACATGAATAATGCAGCATAATATATGCGGGTGAACTCAGCTCATCAGTGCCCATTGGGAAAAAGTTTCACAGCCCGTTTAGGGTTCGGCTGCAACAATTCGGATCGAAAAACTTCGGACGAGCTGAACTCATCAGTGCCCATTTGAATAGCACATCATAATATGCTATTCAAATGACGAGCTGGGCTTGTTCATAAACAATGAAGGATTAAAATATTTTTACAATTCAAAATTTAAATCATTTCACGCAAACAATTTACACAGTAAAAAAGAATAGGAAATATACCCAAGTACTAGATAATAATTAAGTATGATTCAAAAAAAAAAAAATGGATTGCTATTGGATTTAGCGGGCTAAAAAATGACAGTCTTTACTACAGTAGAGTGTATGCAAAATGGTTAAATATACAAATGTAGCACCTACACTATTCCATTACAAATAAAACACACTATAATTAATAATAATTTATAAAAATAATATTATCAATAAATTTTTCTTACTTATAAGGATAGCATAATTACTGATTGTAAAATACATTGCTGGCTATTAAAATTACAATACCACAAAGGAAAGCAAATACAAAAAGACATTTATTGTACATAAACAGTATGGCATGAAGAGAAAATGATTAAATTAGCAAACAGTTGGGGGGGGGGAGGTTGCAGGGGTGTGAAATTATTAGAAATAACTGCCACCCCTAGCAACTAAAATGGCCCTTACCCGATTAGATATGGAATCGAACTGGGTTTGGATGACAGAAACAGACAACTCATTCCATGCTGCTTCAAGTCTATGCCACACTTCAGCAACTGTTGTAGCTGGTGAGGAGTGAAGGGCCAGTCTTCCAGCAACCCATGCCCAGATGTTTTCAATGGGGAACAGATCTGAACATGCAAAATGAGGTCTTACATTATCTTGTTGGAAGATGGTGTTTGGCAGGCATCAGAGATAGGGCACAACCACTGGATGTAAGATGTCATTAATGTACTGATCTGCATTCAAATTACTGTTGATCTGAACTAGAGAAAAATGTGTCATATACCCAATAGCTGCCCAAGCATTCACACCAGGTGCAAGACCCTATGCCAATATCAAATGCAAGCAGGGAACAAGCAGTCTCCTCGGAGCCTCCAGACATGTATACGGCCAATGGAATACAGTATGCAGAATTGCAACTAGTCTGAAAAGACAACATTTTGCCTCTAATGCCCGCTTTATTGTTTAGCATACCAGTGTCGCTGTCTCTCTCTATACTGCATTGGCAAGGGAAGCCGAAGTAATGGTCACCATGCTGACAGTCCACACTGTTGCAAATATCCTTACACTGTACCAGCGGATACTGGTATGCTGCAAACATACCCATTTCCCCTGACTAACGGTCCATGATGTGGTTGTATGGTTTTGCAGGGCCGACCTTACAATACATCTGTTTTCTCCGGCGTTAGTCATGGGTGGGCGTGGAGATCCTGCATACCATTCAATCAATGGGTATTGATTCCATATTCACATGACAGTGGTTGGATTTCAACTAGTGCGAAGGGCAATATCACGGAACGATAATCCAAACTCTGGATGGGCAATGATCCTGCCTCTATTGAATTCCAACACTTGTTGGTAAGCATACCTTCTTATTTGAGGCATAACATGATATTCTGACAAGCTCCAACCTTACGAAGCCTTTTCAGAATGAGAAATCCACGACACAACTTTTCTTTTATGCAGTGTTTCAGATATCGTTTCTCCCTCCTGTGTCGTCTAAATGTGCTGAAATTACTAATCATTTGAATATCCTAACCTCTTCTTCCTTCAATGTGACTTTGACATTTGTAGTTCATTTCTTTCTGGTGTTGCAATTTGAATGGCCAGAAGTGTACTTGCTGAGTTAATAACTTTTAAATACAACTTTAAAGCAAAATGAAATATATAATCACAACTAGAATTTTAGAAAAATGTTTAAATAGTATATTGGCTTATAATGACAAAATTTCTTTTTCCCTCATTGAAAATTACAAGCTTAAAGCTTTTTTTAAAAATAAAATAAGAGGAGCCCATCATAAATATCATCCATCAAAATAATGCTTGCTTTTATCCATCGATAAGAACAGCCTCCCCCCACAAAAAACCTTTATTAAAAAAATAACAGCCCTATTTCTAATATTACTCCTCATTATGTTAAAAGCAAAATATTAATTTAACAATTATTTCTATTTTGTAAAATATTTTTAAAATATGCTAAATCAATAATAAATTATTTAATTGCTTTTTTTTCCAGATAAATATTACCATATTAAATGTTGCTGCAAAAGTGTTAGGCAACAAATTGCTTTCTATCACATAAAATATTAAAATAATATTAATAACCAATGAGTTAAAAAAAAGTTGTAGTCATTTTCGCTTACCAGTCTTGAACACTATTAAATGATTCCTCATTTGTTACATCATACATCAGAATAAATCCCATGGCACCACGGTAATAGGCAGTAGTAATTGTCCTATATCGTTCCTGACCAGCAGTATCCTGAAATAAGAGGAAAATAAAAGTTAAAACATCAAACACAATAATTTTTGCTAAAGATTAATTTCTCCTCTAATCATTCCATGTTAACACCCCAACAAATAACATTAGGGCCAAATAATTTCTCACAACCCATTTTAGTAAATAATTTATGTACACTCACAAGAAATTAAAAATAAATTTCCTTCTTCCATATTTTGGAGCTTTTTAGATCTTGTAATATAATTTTTGTAAGACAGAGAGGATGAAAACTAAATATAGCTTTTAATTTTTGAAATAACCTAGATAGATGCAGCTTTGAGACTGCAAAAAATTGTCTAAACCTATTAATATGAGCAAGGGCTCAGATTAAAATGCGTATTTTTAATGGAAATTTTAATTTTTTGTATCATATTTTTCAAAGGTAGAAAATTCAAATAGATAAATCCCTTTAAATGGTATTTTTGCCAAAAATTTTTACCACTTTACAAGTCCATAAAGAAATAAAGTACCCTAAATGAATAATTTACACAGTACCACAGTATCAACCCTTTTTTTATATTATTGTTTTTAAGACATACTAATTAATGCTTGAAAATGCTAATAAATATTATCCTCTCACTACCATGCTTAAATTAAAAACTATTTATGCCTAAAGTATTAAGAAGCACCCAGTTAAAAATGCAAATTTTTCTAAAATATAGATAGACAAATATGTTAAAAATAAATAAAATGTAACATATTTATTGTTTAGGATTTTTAAAAAGTTGTTGGATGTTAAAACAGAAATTACGTACTTCTAAAAAAATTCAGCTAATTTGCTATGCAAAATGAGTTTCAAACAAACAGAATTGTATACTATAACAAAATGTT
The DNA here is from genome assembly GCA_019974015.1 of Nephila pilipes. NCBI lineage: Eukaryota > Metazoa > Arthropoda > Arachnida > Araneae > Nephilidae > Nephila > Nephila pilipes. Next base: position 1,534,559 of record BMAW01052957.1, read on the forward strand.
TAAAATCATTTGAAACATAATTTACATTTGATTTTTAAAAAAATTAATATTATTGTAAAAAATAAATAAATAAAAACTATAGTAATCAATGCATTCCCATAAGAAACTTCATATCAATTAGAATTATCATATTGAATTTTTTTAATATAAAAACTCCCTATAAATTATACAGATAAAAGAAACTAAAGTTCAGCCTTTAGAAATTGACAATGCTATTCCTTAGCAATTATTTTAATAGCACCTGAATTGCAATAATTAATGAATTAATCAATGCACCACTAAGTTTTAATTTATGAAAGAAATCAAAATAAATGGAATGAACAAGATTATTTGAACAATATTAGCTCACTTTCATCAATTTTCTAGTAAATGAAGTATAAAAAAATTACAAAAGAATATTTCACTTTCAGACTAAAAAATATATATGAAATCCAATTTTTAGATATTCTGATTGATATATCAGTTACTATGAAATATTTTTAAGACAAAGAGAATAGTTCAAGTTCTCAAAAAAAAAAAAAAAATTCCTCAGTAATTTGGATAATTTAGATTTTCAGATAAATGATAATCAACAAAGTGAAGAAGCTACCTTTTACATATAAAATTGTAGCAATTCTGAAATGAGTAAAAATGAATGATTTGAAACATTTTATTATATAATCAATAAAATAAAATGAGATGTATGTATAAATATACATATATGAGGTGTCTGAATAGTTTCTGACCTTTACGTGAAGATAGCAGTACTCGTCAATAAAAGCTAGGGAATGTGGTATTGCATCTTTTGACATGTACTTATCAAAATTACAGTCATTTTGAACTTGCAATTGTTATTTGACTATCATTTGAGTGAATCAATGTGTTTTTGTAAAAAATGGAAAAAAATCGAGCACTGAACTGTCAATAAATATTCATTTTTGAAAGGCTATAAGCCAACCAATCAAAGATGAATTGATTGGACACTGTGTATAAGGACTCTGCACCATCTTTTACCAACATGAAATTTTAGGCAGCTGAATTTAAACATGGCCATACCAGATTGGGAGACTATGAATGCTCAGGACATACAAAAATTGCAACCACTGATGATAACTTCACTGAAGTTCACCTAACAGGTCAATTGAAAAGTCCCCGGCCTACCATAGTAAAACACATTTTTTGGGCAAAATTAGTTTTTTTTTATTCAACATAATTCCCTTCAAGGGTGATACACTGATTATAGCGACCCTCCAACTTTTCGATACCATTTTTGTAGTACGATTTATCCTTTGCTTCAAAATAGGCCTCAGTTTTGGCGATCACCTCTTCATTCGACGAAAATTTCTTCCCAGCGAGCATTCTTTTGAGATCTGAGAACAGGATGAACTGTCGCTGGGGGCCAGATCTGGAGAATATGGTGGAGGAGGAAGCAATTCGAAGCCCAATTCATGGATTTTTGCCATGGTTTTCACTGACTTGTGACACGGTGCATTGTCTTGGTGAAGCAACACTTTCTTTTTCTTCAAATGCGGCCGTTTTTCGGCGATTTCGTCCTTCAAAAGGTCCAATAACGCTATGTAATTTCAGTAGTCGCTGTTGATGATCCTTCCTTTTTCAAGGTAGTCAATGAAAATTATTCCATGCGCATCCCAAAATACAGACGCCATAACCTTGCGAGCTGACAGTTGCGTTTTCCCACGCTTAAGAGCGGGTTCATCGTGTGCAGTCCACTCAGATGACTGTCGATTGGACTTCGAAGAGAAAAGATGGAGCCATGTTTCATCCATTGTCACATATCGACGCAAAAATTTGGATTTATTACGCTTGATCATCTTCAAACACTGCTCCGAATCATCAACTCGTCGTTGTTTTTGGTCAAAAATGAGCTTGTGCGGCACCCACTATGCACAAAGCTTTCTCATACCCAAATATTCCTGAATGATATGATGTTCACATTCAGTTGATATCTTTAGAGTGTCTGCTATTTCATTCAATTTCAATTTACGGTCATTCAGAATCATTTTGTGGATTATTTTAATGTTTTCGTCAGTAACAACCTCTTTTGGGCGTCCACCGTCTTCGGTGCTCATTTCACCACGTCTAAACTTAGCATACCAATCCGTGATGGTTGATTTTCCTGGGACAGTGTTTGGAAACTCGGCATCAAGCCAAGTTTTTGCTTCAACTGTATTTTTTCCCTTCAAAAAGCAATATTTTATCAACAAGCGAAATTCCTTTTTATCGATTTTTTTCACAATAACAAAAGTTGCTTCACTCAAAATGCTATAATTCACAAACTAATGATCCGACAGCTGTCAAAATTATACACGCATCTTTTGAGAATTAGGGCTAACTAAAAAACATATGGATTTAATTCTAGTAGCGCCATCTATGTGTCCAGCCGGGGACTTTTCAATTGACCTGTTAACGTCATTAACAACAACATAACCTCAATGACACAAATTACAAGAGTATTAATTCAAATTAAGAGAAAAGGAAAACCATAACTCAATGGAGTGTGTGACTTTTACTTGTTAGACATTGGACCGTGGCTGGAAATGATCTTGTTCCTGAGCATCTCGTCAATGAGATGTAAAACGACTCAGGGCAGAGACCTTGAGGACCATTAATTCTCATTCGATCATTCCTTAATGGTCCCAATCGAATCGGATCTTGAAGGTCGTTTGTTGACGTCACTGATTGTCGGTGTCAGGCAAAATGTCCACATTCATTAGCAGCTAATTGCATAGTCACAGGAAGGTGCGCAAGAAGTTAATTGTCGTCGATGACTTTCTTCTGTCGCCACTCTGGCGAAGCAGGTCAATCAGTCGGCCCCAATGATTCGTTTTGCTTAATTAACATAGCATTAAAAACACACAGTGGGATGTTGGTTTGGTCAACTGGAGCCCCAATCCACTGAGAGGGGTAGAACTCGATCTAGTGCCTTATTCTCCATGCTTCCACATGATGGCACTGTGGCCTCAATCTCACTTTTTGGTTAATAGGTTGTTTGGTGCAGTCCTGATTCCATTGAAAAAAAAGGTTTTGTAGATTTTGGGTTATGTAACGTTTGTGTGATAAAAAATCGTTATGCCACTCTCAAGCAATACTCCTGAGAATTTTTTTCCTCTCAAGACTATTGAAAATCAGAATAGTTCTTAAAATGTGACAGAGACAGTTCAGTTGAAGAGCCAAATTTGGCTATGCAGCGCCAAACAATTTATATCTGTGATCTAGATGTTAGAAAAAGTGTGCTTGTGGGGTAGATAAAAATGATTAATAAGAAGGATAATCAAAAATAGAGGAAGATCACTAGAGTATTCCGGGAGGAGGGCGTCAACCGAGTTCATTAAATACAGAAAACAACCACGGGGAACAAAAAGATCAATAGGGCACCTTGATGGTATGACACATGTACTTAGCTAATAAGGTAAGTACATGTGTCATACCCTGAGAAGGTTTTTAAAATGTGTAATGATGTTTAACTTTGAAAGGTGAGCTACCATACCACTGTTTTTGTTTTAAAATTACTAGACTTACCTGAACGCACAACAGCTGAAGGATTATGGCATCAAATGGTGATAGTTGAGTAGAGTTGCAAATTAGAAACTATTTCTCTAAAGACCTGGGGTAAAAGAGGACGATGGCTGTTAAAACTGTCAGGGCTCAAACCTCACGATGACGTGGCATTGATTCTGAGAATTGGGTGCCAGCAAAGTGCCGACATCGTCATTTGATCATGGTTTAAAATACCGATATGTATTTGATTGCGTTTAGCAGACCTTGAGTAGTGCAGAAACAGACAAGCCGGATTAATGGCCAATTTTATTGAAACTTATTTACTATTACCTGTTTTGTATTTTTACTGCGACAGGAATGCAATCCACATCGAAGGCGAATTCTGAAACTTAATTTTATGGTCACATAAGCCTAGTGGTCATGATCACGAGCTGGCGTTCTTTCCATCGAGTCGTGGGTTCATTAAAATTACGCCATGTAGTGGGGCCGATGAATATTAAATTTTTCGGAACTCAAAAGGAGAAGTGTGTAGACTTACAAGAAGACTATGTAGAAATATAAAATTTAATTTAAAGGAAAAAATGTTATTTTTCTTTGTTAGGTCGGAAACTTTTTAGATCACCCCAATATATTTAAAAACTCCATGAACATGTATTCTAAAAATGGAAAGTATAGATTGATTCCCAAAATTTTTTGGAAGAAATTGATTTTTATTTTACTGCTGAAAAATTTGCATAAAGTTGTAACAACACTATTATCTATTAAATATATTTTTATGAAAAATGTACCAAGAAAAGTTTTCAATACACACCCAAATTTGCAATTTTACTCGTTTATCTTGTCGAAACACAGTTTTTACTTTGAAATCAATACCAACTGTGCTCACAAATGCAGAAGTAAAAGAGTCATCAGCATATCGAAATAAAAAAGAAGTTTTACCAACACTACTATTTCCAATTATTAGAATTTTGAACATATAGTCAAAGTTCTGATCGGGTGCATCTTTCTGTTGCGGTTGGCCAGCCATCTGAAAAATAATAGAAAATATACAATCTACATACACACACATCAAAATCTTTCAAAAGAAATTTTAAGTTTGAGTAGTTTTCATGTATCTATAAAAGAATAAAAAAGGAGGAATACATATTATACTAGAATAACTTTAAGATAAACTGATGAAAAATGCATAAAATTATTTCATTAAAAAAAAATAGTTAAAACTTATTTTTAGCCTAAACATGTGAATTTATTCGAAAAACATATTAATTTTAAAACCAACTTTTTTGTATGGTACAATTTATGAAAACTTCAACTAGAAGAAAAGATTATAAAATTTTAAATTTTGACATAATGAATTAAATATTAAAATACTGAGATAAAATAATCATTATATATATTAAATAATTCATATTCTATCTGTAATTTGTAAAAGTCCATTTCAGTAAATATTATGAAGAGAAGATCATTTATAAATTAGTATTTAAGAATTTTAATGCAAGAGTAAATTGGTTGAAAAGTGGTTTAATCCCCTCCCCTTGGTATGATTCTGAAAACTGCCAAATTAGCATGTTTTTAATGAGTAATGTAGGTACTCTGAAGATCACCAAATAAAAGAATTTATAGCTGATAGATTTTTTCACCAAGGATGAAGGTTAAAACTGCAATACAACTGTAAAATAGTAAAAACAGGTGTGGATGCGGGAAAATGCAATTTTGAAAATTGCCTTTTTTTAGAAATATGAATGCCTTTTTAGTTGAAATTCTGCACCCTTCCTATAATTTTCATTATATTGACAATCCAATCATCATTTAATTATTTTTTAAAAGCACATTTTTAAAATGTGAATAGTTGTAGAACAATTTTTGATCCTTTAAAAAAAAATTCTGCAAAAATCTAGATTGTGTGTGTGTATATATATATATATATATATATATATATATATATATATATATATATGTGTGTGTGTGTGTGTGTGTGTGATCTACAATGAATCCCTTTTAAAAATATTTTTTAAGTTTAAGAAATTTTAACAATTAGAGAACATTATGAAAATATTATTTTAAGTTAACAAAATAAACTTATCCAAACTTATCCAATTAATGAAATAAAATCAGCTTTTCAATTATAAAATATATTTGAGAATATAAAAACATTTACATAGTTGTTATCAATTAAACTATTTCTAGAGCATTCCCTTTAGATGAGCAGTAAAATGTTTAAGGAGAAACACTTTATCTTTACAAAACACCAATGTTATACAAATATTTTTATTACAAAATGATAAGCCTTTAATATTTACCTCTCGATACATAATTTTTTTTTAATAAGATCTAATATTTACAAGATATATTTATAAAACAAAGCTTATTTTGAATTACAATTTACTATTTAATCAGAGTTTTCTCAGTTATATTGCTTACTTTTCTTGTTAATTCTCTCAAAATTAATACAATTTTTTATTCATCAAAAAATTGTTAACCAATCTTAAAATTGCAGAAATTTACATTGCTTTTTTTAAATTTTTCAAGAAATTTTGTGCATGGCATTATAATTTCTAAAATAATCCAAAAAACATTATTTCAGTTCTAGAACTTTATTTTATGAATTTTTTTCATGAAATTACAATTTCATAAAAATGCATATGCACTGAATTAGGGAATTGATTAACCATTTTAAAATTTCCCATTTAATTAATTTTAATAATAAACCGAAATAATTAATATTTTTACTCAAAAGTTAAAATAATTTGCCCAAAACACGATACAATTTTTTGTGTTTAATGTAATAAAATAAAACTTTACAGGAAAAAAAGTATTTAAAATTATTCAAAAAAATTGAACTAATTATTTAATACAAATATCAATATCCATTATTACATAAAATTCATTTAAAAGATTTGAAACAGACAAAAATATATAATAATAGATTGATTAAAAACAACCCTTAACAAAGATAATTTTTAAATCTAATACAGTATTTATTAAATTTAATAAATATACAATACAAAAAAAAATCTAGCTCCTAAATGGAAAACAATTTACTTGATGATTACATTATTTCAAAAACTTTAAACACATAATATCTTTATAATTACTTAACAATTAAATTATTTTTTTTATAATCTAAATATTCACTAGGAGTATAAAAAAGTACAGTAGTACCACCCGATAACATACACATCAGAACAGACATTTCGTCCCTTAAATAGAAGGGTCCATTAATTACGAGATAAATACATTCAAAAGGACCTGAACCAACAGAACTGTCCCTTACATGAGCTACTACTATATTTAGAAAAAATAATTTATCAACGAATTAGTATTTTATATTAGAAAAAGTAATCTCTATAACTTTAAGAAAAAATTATCTACACTCAAATAATATTTAATTTATAATATTATTACATTAATACTACAAAATCATAGGGGAAAAAAAGTACTTGAACTAAATTAAATATAAATAAAAATAATTTTAACTTCTTTAAATATATACAAGGTTATAATAAATCTAGATTCAAAAAAGGAAAAGTACTCTTAATATCCACAGATAGCTCATTCATATTTCATAAGATAAATTAATTACAATGTGCTAGTTAATAATTAACAATTGTAATTAAAAAACAATCTTTAATTTTAAATGAAAGAAATCCCAAAAGTAGTATTTTACTTAATTTACTTATTCTCTAATTCAATTATTAGCATTTCACATACAATTAAAAAAAAACTTTTCAACGGTCACTGTATATATCTACCATAATACATTTTTAAAAGTGACACATTTTACTATCAGATAAATGAAAAAAAATAGACCTAGTATAAGAAAAAAATACTAATTTTCACAAACTCACTCACTTTTAATAAGCAATTGAAAAATAGTACTCAATATCAGGGTATAAATGTAAAATTTTAAATCTTAATTTAACTATATTATCAATAATATATTTTTAAATCCTTAGAGATAAAAATGATTTTAAAACGGTGATTATTTTCCAAAATAACTATGATATTAAAATACATGCGAGAGGGGATAATTTAGCATTAAAATCAAACATCCATGAATACATATCCATTCAAAGTTAAAACTTATAAGATATACTAGCAATTAAAATAACAATTGTAGAAATCGTATGAGATTTTAATGATGTATCTAAATACATTAAAGGCTTCTTGGCAAACATTAAAATCCGTTTTTGTTGAGCAAAAATATATTAAAAGTATAGGCGGTCAGAAAAATTAATAAGAACATGAATTTTTACGTCGATTGTGACAGAATGGAGTCTACAAATTTAAATTGAAAAATAATGAAATAAACGGATTCTTCAACCAAAATTTCTATCAATTATATAATATTTGACACTGCTCATAACAATCTGATGAAATATAGATTAATGAAAAGGTTAAATGACAGAAAACAGCTAATAATATAATACAGAGTCGGCCTCATCAGGGCAACGCCAAAATGGCGAAATATAAGAAATAATAATCAATCTATTATCATAATAGGTATAAATATTAAGTTTAGCACAATATTTTGTAAAACTGGATTAAAAAAATGGAAGCAAACCTTAAATTTTTAATAAAACTCTGACCCCAAAAATGCGTCAAACGATAAAATCGAAACCAGCCTACAGTGTTGCCAAAACTACACCAAAAATGTACAATTCTGAGCGAGCAAAAAAAAATCAATACTGAAATTCTCATTTCTTTAATTTTATTTCAAAATCATTAAGTATTTAATAATTACATTTCTTTTTGTTAGGTGCATAATAATTTCCTACAACCATATTTAGAGATTCAAATGATAAAATATTTAAAATTTTAAAAATATATTATTTTGCATGGCCTCTTAAACCAAAACTGGGAGCATATTTTTTGCAAAAAATGGCATCAATTTACCTATTAACGGAAACGGAAAGTAAATATTTCTGTTGTTTTGATGTGTAAGGAGGAGTTGCCATGTGTATGCTGTGATTAGATTTCTGTGTGTTGAAGTATGAAAATGAAAGTAAAAAGAAATCACATATCAAATTGTAATATTATTTCCGAAAAAGATTCGTAACTAATAAACAATGGCATTATATTTTGAGTTTGAAGATGTATGTCATATGCTTCACATCAAATTGTCAGAAATTTTATGCCGCCTCTAAACCAATTATTTCTATTTAAAACTATCTGGTACAATGACTGTCAAAGCATTTGATTTAGTTCCTGCTATTGAACGAGTGTCATGGACTGATAAAGTGAAAACTGTGGTATATAAATTTATTTAATTATGACTGAATGTTTCTGATTTGGAATTTTTACAAATTTATGAACTTTCTATTTTTGTTTAAATAACCGATATTGAATGGAATTGAATACTATCTTATTTTATATATATTATACATTCATGACTGATACATTTCCGTATTGCATTAATATGTTATTTGTATAAATGTATTTTAAAAGATTTCATTTATATAATATGTTATGAATATTTTATTTTGTGTTTGTTTATTACTGCAATATTTCTAGAAAAAGTTGAGTTTTAAATTGAATATTTTATGAAATATTTCTTTTGATGTATATTAACTTTTGAAGTGGTAGGGTGTAAGTTTACATATCTTAAGAATTATTCAGGTTGTTTCTGATAAATTTAAATTCTTGCAAAATTTAACTGTGCATCTTCAATAAGTGTTCAAATTTTATATCAAATGTGCTGAATCATTTAACCTTTGCTATATTGCATAACACATCTTTGAATGCAGTTAAAAACATTTTGCATATAGATCTGTAAGCCATTATTTATCATCTTCCATCGTAGACTTTTCTGACATATTCAGAGATTTTTCTAGACACTTAAAAGTAATACTTTTTCAGAAAGATTACTCCATTGAAACTGGAAAAAATAAAGTTTATTTTACATCAATGCAATATCTCTGTATTTTTATCTGTATAATTTTATTTTTAAGTAAATTTCCATTTATTATCTTTAAAAACCTAGTTTGTTTGTTAAAAATCTAATTCAATTCCAAATGTTTCTACTTTGGACTTTGAGACGCTCGAAAATTAATTGGAACGATCCGGCGGACCAATTCGCAAAATCGGTTACCGAGTCCAACCTTTACATCAACTGGATTGCTCCAGAGGATATCCATGGTAACAACTACACAAAAAGAATGACTAAAACTAATGGAAATTTTTATTCAAGTAAATATTTCGAAGGTTTGGGAAATATTCTGACTATAGACAAAATATCCAAGTGGACAAAAAGCAGAAGAGATTAAATTCAAATTACTCGAATCATCTGCAAAATGATAATAACTCCTAGGCTTTCACACAAATTCCATCTACAGGATAATGCAACATGTAACCATATCAATGATTTGGATCATATCCTTTTAAATTGTAATAAATATACCTCCCGAAAAAAATCACCTCTGGAATATGCTTAAGATAAACCAACAATACAATATTACCTTCAAAGAACTTTTGGAAACAATAATAGCTAGTAAACAAATGTTCAGAATATTCCTGCAGAAACTCAAGTACTTTGACATCTTCTGAATGAAATGCATATATTAAATGGGATTATAGCCTTTGCTGCTCTATATCCCACAAAAATCAAATCAATCAACCGTAGTTTGTATGAAGATGACTTTTTTTAAAATAATTATTGGTTAATATGGTTATGTTAACATGCTTTCTTTTTTTTTTTTTATGTTTTTACTTACTTATGATGATTATATGTTATTGTTTATAGATAAATATGATGATGTTTAATGTTATTTCTGTTTTGTAGCGTACAATAAGTCATTTATAAATATTAATGCAATTGGGTCTTTTGTGTACTATAAATTCAACTAAATACTTTTACATAGTAAACAACACTCTTAATTAAACTTAATTTATGCCTTTTTATTTATTATATTCAAGATATATCAAATAATTGAAAAATAAAGTAATGTCGAAAATTCTCCTCTCAGTTGTAATTAATATATTACTTTAAGTTTATAAGTTAAACTGCATCATAAATAAACAACTAACTTGTAGTATTATGATATTAGGTTTCATATATGTGTGAGAGTTATCAAAATAGGATTTAAAATACTGTCATCTTTTATGTAAAAAAGTACTTCTGTGTATCACAGAAGTATTTCTAAGTGATTAGACTTTTATTTTCTCAGATTATTGATATCCTCTGAATAACGAACTAAAATTTTTGGAAAGCAATATTTTTTAAGAAGCATAAATTTTTTTAAAAGTTGTACCATGAATTTTTTTTAGTTTTATCGTGTGTGTGACTTTAAATTATTAACTGTCATACAATGTAGATTAATTATTAGTATTAATATCATACTTTTTATTTTACACTCTTTCTTTAATTTTGAAACTGTTCTATAATTAATCTATACAATTTGGCTATATGTATTACATTATATAAATTTTTATACATTTGTTTCTAGGTGGAGTGTTTAGAAAGCTGTGGAAAAAATTTATATATTGGGACTCAAGAATGGTCTGTTCTGTTTGATTTTGGTTTTATTTTCTTCTTGATATTTCATTGTTATATAATTTATTTTTATTATATATTTTAAAATTGGATAAATCCATTAATTTTTAGTTTTGCAATTCGTTTACTTTTCGTCATTTTACTAGTAGGAGGCTATTGTTTATTCAAAAATTTCTTTTTAACCTTTGTGATACGGATACTTTTTAATATTACAGATACCACATATCTGTAATAATTTTACAGATATGTAGTACATAATAAGTATTATGTATAATTCAAATTTTGGATAAAGGTCCTTTTTCTGTTCTAAAGACTTTTTTTTTTTCTGTTCTCATTTGTTTATTCCTTTGTCAAAATATCTGCTATGGATTGTTAAGAATTGTGTATGCGTATTTTGATTTTATGTTCCGAAACCAAATAATCAAAAACAAAAAAAAAATTGTTATACCAACTGGTGCTTTAGAAAAAAGTATAATGAGATTTTTTTAGTTTTTTTAAAACACCAATTTGTTAAGAAATATAAATTATGTTTTTAAAATTTATTTATAGTAGTATGGAAATAAATTTAAGAATTCACAGCAACACAATTTACTGAATGATAAATCTTATTACCTGTTTAAAAAACAGACATTTTTGTGTCAAGATATTCAGAATAAAATTCATTATTCCTTTGGTATACCTGAATTTGAATTAAATATGTTAGCAAATAATTTTTAAAATATTTTATTGTACTTATGTAATCATTCAATGAGTGAAATAAAAAAAAATTGTTATAATTAAGGCTCAAACTATTGATTGGAAAATTGTTTCAGAAAGTTCAATATGTCTGAATACATTTCTAGTTCATTAGGCTGTTAAACCAAAAAACAAAACAGAATTAGAAATTTTATAATTATGTATTTCTTACTTGTTTCAGTTATATATTTAAATTTTAAACTGAATATAAATTTTACATATTGAACTGAATTTAATCTTTTCTTTCAGTTTTGTTATTCATTATGTGTTAGAAGAAAAACAGTATCTAGAGGGAACAATAATATTTGATTCTACAAAGCAGAATCAGAAGTACCTGGATATTGTAAGCTTCCATTACATATTTTGCGTTTTAAGATTTTAGCCTTTATTTTATGGGATATTTATCTATATATGTAATAAATTAATATGAATATTTTATAACTATTCTTGAGGTCTATAAATGATTATTCATATTAATTGTATTAATTGTAATCATTAATAGTAATTCATATGTATACACATTCATATAAACTTTTAAAATTATTTTATATGTCTGATTAATATGGATATATAGATATTTAACATATCTAATTATTTACTTCATAACACATCAATCAATAACTCCCGAGACTAACATTGAAAACAACATTTTTTTTGCAAATTTTTTTTTTATTCATCAACATAACACCTTTTGTTAATCACCTTTTAGGGTGATACAATCGTTCCAACGCTTTTCCAAATCTTTTTTTTTTTTTTTCGCAAGATATCTTTTTTGTTGCGTGTAAATAGCGATAAACAGCTTTCTGAATCATAGACTCGTTGCTGTTTTTGTTCCATCGAAAGCAATCGCGGCACCCACTTGGAAAAAAACCTTTTTCATGCTCAATTTTTCATGAAGGATAGTAAATACACTTCCATATGATATCTGTGTCATCTCAGCAATCTTCCGGAGCTTCACTTTACGATCTTTCATTATAATTTTTGTCACTTCACTCACATTTTCCGGTGTAACGGCTTCCACAGGTCTACCCAAGCGTTCCGCGTCATTTGTGTCGGTACGACCACGTTTAAACTCGGCAAACCACCGACAAATCGTTGCTTTTGATGGACAAGAGTCCGGATAACATTTTTCAATCCATTGTTTCGCTTGCACAGTGTTTTTTCCCATTAAAACACAATGTTTTATCAGAACACGAAACTCGGTTTTTTCCATTTTTTAAACAAACTACAAAACGACTTTACTCCAACCTCGATAACTCAGCTGTTTCTGGTCCGATCGACTTAAAATTTTGACACGTTTCAAGCAAAGGTTAGTACTCTAGAAAGATCTGGTTACTGGTTTACTACGAGCGCCATCTCTGGGTTAGTCTCAGGAGTTATTGATTGATGTGTTATGTGTCTAAATTTTAAAACTTATATAAATTACTGATGTAAGGATATATATATAAGAATTAAAGTCTGTAAATACCTAGTGTCACAAACCAGGATCCAAACTCATATTCAGATTGCAGATATATCACATTATTATTTTACATTTGCGTGGCTGTAACACATATATTCATTTATTACTCTACATCTTTAAAACTTAAAAATATTTTTTAAATGTCCAATTTTTCACTTTAACTAGTTAAGTACCAGTTTAGTATTGCTGTATAGGAAATGAAGTATTAAATATATTTTATATCAAATAGTATTATAAAATGAGATGCTCTCAATTGGATACTGAAGTCAAAATGTAATATTATTAGAATATTTTTCTATCTGAAAAAAATTTTTGAGTTTTGGTTTAATTTTTGAATTGTTCAACAAATACAGTCTTAAACATTGAAGAATTAAATATGCTATTGCAATATTCTTTGTTTTATTTGTGCATAATGAGGTATTGTGAAAAATTCATAGGTATGTTATTGTAATTTTTTAAAATTATGTGAAAAAATACAAATATTGAAAAATCATTTATAAATGTATCATTTAATTGAAATTTATCTGCCTTCCCTTTTTTCAATGAATATTACTTATGTTTTCCCTATTGTCATATTTGTATTAATTAATCTCTTTATCTTATAATAAATAAATTTAAAAGTAGAATTAATTAAAGACTAAAATGTGATAATAAGATGAAAACATGAATACTAAAAAATAGATATTGCATTTTTTTGCTGCTCTAAGAACAGAAGTTTCCAATATTTAAAAATAAATAAAAGCTTTTTTCTTTCCTCGCTATGTTATATTTTGGTAAATGAAGCTTTTTTTTTTTTTACATGATCATAACAATATTTATAAGATTTTTCTTTGATTTCATAATCCATTTATTGTTTTATCTTTAATCATAAACAATCTTGAAATTTTTAATCAGCAATTTGGAAGTGAACAGAAGAAATATTTTTTAAAAAATCATCTAAACATTTTCCAACCAATTATTTTTTTCTTTTATATAATCAGCATCTTTTTATTAACATGCAATTTTAGTGAATTAATGTATGAGTTTAAAAATATTGAAAATTGTAGTGCTGGTTTCAAATTATAGAATTAGTAGAATGTGATTACTTGCATTAATTTTTTTTATAAAATTGTAAATTAATGTTAGTATTTTGTTCGTAACTATTATTTCCATTTTAAATTTAGAAAAAGCCAATAACTTTATTGAAAGCTTTATCCGCTTTGAACCGAATTCTTCTTCTCTGTGATGGAAATCTTATTGTGCTCAATATGTTTGATTTAGAGGTATTTAAATATTTATTATAATATTACTATGTTTTACTTTCTTTTGAATGAATAATGCTGTTTTACTTATCATAAATTTTGTGTTTGTTTTAAAGAATTATTTAATTTATAACATGGAGTTTAATATTGCTGCTATATTTTATCATCTGTATAAAACAATAACTTTTAAACCTTTTTCAGATATTAGATTGTGACTTAAAGTATTATGTCCCATCATGACAAGGTTTCTATGAATGTATAGTAGTATTATTAAAAAACAAAATTATTATCATATATAGTGTAAACTAATTTAGTTATAATTGTTCAAAGTTTACTTTAGGGTAGTATTGTCTTAATTATTAATGTAATTACCAACTGAAAACTTCCGAATAGCAAACTTTTTTTTATAAAAAAAAAAAAGGCTTTTCCAAAAAAAAAAGGGGGGGGGGCTTATGCATTTTTATAAAATCAAAACAATTAAAATTTTTAGAAATATTTTTTGTATAGTGACAGTTTTTTTTCTGAATTTATTATACAAAATTATAGCAAGTAACATTAAAGTTGCTTATCACTGAAAAAAAAGTGTTTACAATTTTTTACTACTTGACTATTAATTACTGCTTGATATCTGTAAAGGAAAAGCTGATTTATATGCTAAAATCATTTCTGAGAGCCTACCAATCACAATAAAAATAAATCTAGAGAAAGTTATTGGCTGCACCTCTTATCTGTATAAAAGACAGCACTCATGAGCTGTTTATTCAGTCAAAATTTCAAACAGTGAAGTATTTGCAATAAATCACAGTTTACATTTTTGAAAGTCATTTGGTTAAATTCTGCCTTGTGAGGTGAATATCAAATAGTGAGTGAATATAAGACATCATTTGAACAAATGTGATTGTGGGTGAGTGTTTGGGCAAAGTATCACATAAGTTCCTGCAGAAATGAATGGGTCAAAAAGCATTTTTTCACTGTTAAAAGAAGTTGTGGAATATGGAATTGTTCTGAGAAAACATGCTGGTAGTTGTGTGGGTGGAGAGGATGCATATGTATCTCTGATAGCAAAGAGGAACAGATATCTCACTTCTGACCAGTTTGCTTCCAATCACTGCTGGTACTCATGTATCTTCCAGAACAATTTCTTAGTGATTGAATCAAGCTGACTTATGCTCATGGAAGTCTGTAGTGTTCAGCTACAACCATACCATCTTCAAGAAAAGTTACATTGGTGTGAAAAACATCATTGACAGTGGTTCAGAGTCATGTTCTCCATCAAATTCTGGTTCACTGTGTAGAGTATTTTACACTCTAACTATTGTTGGATAAAGACAGACTTACCAACCATAAAATCCTCTTCAAGTTTGTCAATATGGCTGAAGTTTCATGATGTGGGTAGAAATTATGCCTAATGGCAGAACACCACTATATATCTTTGACACAGGTCTACCCACATCACATCAGTATTGCCTCAAGATTATCCTGGGCCAGGTTAATCTTTTATGGGATGCAGCAGGTCCTGACTTTATGTTCATAGATAGATGACAATGCATGCTCGCATAGGACTGTAGAAATTTCTATGACATTTGATAGAAAAGATATTAAGCACATGGGTTAGCTTGCATATTCATTGAAGTTAAAATCCCATTGACTCTGTGGGGGATAAACTTGGTAGACATGTTTCACAAACAAGTCACCCACCCTGAGTTATGCAGGAGCTCAAAAATGTTCAAAGAAAAGAATGGAACAATATATTATCTTAGCTGTCCTTGACAGTTTAATAGAGGTGATATATAATAGGTGCCAAAGGTCCATTAATGTGCAGAAAGATAACTTCTTACTGAGTGACTTGTCCATCATTATTCCGGTTTGAAATAACATTTTTCATGACTTAAAAAAATGCTCCAAGGAACAGATTTTTTTTTTTAAATCGGGCTTTTTCAAGGAATGAAATCTGTCACATTTTACATTATATTTAATGCACTGTACTTCATTAAATATATACTAAGTTTAATTTCTTTTATGAATGTCTATTATTAAATATTGGTACTTGTGTAAAATACTGTCAATCACTTTCGTAAAATACTGTCAAACTAGAAAAATGTTGGTAAGCAATGATAATTGATCTGGAACCACACTCTAAAAACATTTGCTTGATTGAGCCTTAACAAATTTAACATGCATCAACTCCACTACATAATGAGTCTTAAATGACATTAGACTTGATTCCAAAACCCATTGGATTCAACACTATCTATATGCTTGACCACTTAGTTATCAGTTAAATATACTAAGCAAGAAGTAATGTATATTTTGGTAAAGTTTGCAGGGAGAATAACAAGTGTTCAATTGTTACTGAGTTTCTGATAGATAAGGGATTACCTTTCTTTGAGCAATAAAAGAAAAATTAGAGATGGATCCTCTATTTTGTTCTAAATGGAATGCTTATAAAGCTGAAGAAATAAGGGTTATGAATTAAAAATGTTTCAAAACTAATCACTGTAATAACTTTGTTGACCTGAAGATTTATGTAAAATGTTGAAAAACTGAAGGGCTCATCCAAATGGTGTAGTAAAAAACACTGGGAATTATGCATCATCCTTTAAACATACATAGATGAATATGCATGGCCTCATATTCACCATGGAAAAAACCTGTTTGTGCCAACTTGAATGGGATTAGGGATTTTTTGCCTCCATATTGATTGATGTGAGTTTGATTGGAATTGTACCAACTCTCATGATTGACTGAATTTTATACAAGTACCTAAATATTCTCTTAATTGTTTGATCCATATCAGTTGTCAAGAAGTGTACGTAAGGTATAGAGTAGAATATAGAGATTGGTTAACTTACTGCATATATTGGTAAAATTCTTTTGTATATTTTTAAGTGAAGTACACTTTTTATTAAATAAAATAAGAGTAAGTAAAAAAATGTCATAACAAATTAAAAATTCTCATTAATAAAATTCATGTATTAATATCACTGAGTAGCAATTTAAAAATATTATTTGGGTTACATTTCACTTTCAAGAACAGAAAAATAAAAAATAGTAGATTTACAAAATATGATATAAGGCATTATATTCACACTGTTATGGAAAAATGTAGCATGCATTGTATGTTTAGTTTTGTATCATTTCTCTTTTTCCAAAAATGGTTGTGAATGTACTGTACTTTAAACATAAGTTATTATATTTGACTTTAAAACATTTGAAAACTTACTTTTGAAGTAAATATATATATATATATTTACACACACACACATATATATACAATGAAGTTACTTAGAAATTCAGTAGTTATTTTAAAATAAATGTTTATCGATCCAGTATTATTTGATTTTTGTAATGAGTAATTTTATCTCTAGGTGAATTTTTCTTTCATTTGAGCTTTAAGATTGAGCCAATATTTTGCATTTTTATGTTGATGTCTTTATTCATTTTTTTTTACCTATTAGTGGTACTCAAAAAAATAAATATACCATGAATGAGTTAAATACTTAAAAACATGAATTTCTTAAACTATTGGGCCCCTAGCAAATAATGATTCAGTAATCTGTTTAGATAATTTTTATTACAACATTTAATTCTAACATCTATAAAAAATATACTTTTTGCCAAAAAAAAATGCATTATACATTTTATGAAATTGTTTAATAATGCAATATACTACATATGTTCCTCTGATGCTTTTTTTTTTTTTTTTTTTTTTTAAATAGCAAAGTCTATAATATAGTTTTTGAAGTACAAAATTGATACAAGATTTAATTCTTAAATTAAATTAACTTTAAATTTTACTATACAGCTCTCAATATCTATAATGTATTTCATTAAATGTTTAATTTTTCAGTATTTCTCCAAGATTGTACTAAATGTAATAAAATTTTTAATACTTGTGATAAACTAACAATTTTTTAAAATTCTAATTATGTTTATACCAATCATAAAAAGAAGCTGTAAGCTCTATATTGTTTGTAAACAATATGAATTTGGGAAGGTATCAGTCTTTCAAGACACCTCCTGGTGCTTCTGTGTCAGGTTGCGTGTGTTGGAATTTACCAGTGATGATGGGGCTTCAATTATTTTACTTAATTTATTAGAAGGAGAGATGAAGGAAAAATATCTACAAAAGCTGATATTTACAAGTTGATATATTTTGAATAACTAGTTCCCTCGAGGAAGATAGATGGCTGCTCAACTTTATCATATATTGGCAATGGGCATTGGAACATGCACTGGCATTCGAGATTCAGCTACATTGGGAGAACGGGGAGAAGCGAGGGTGAGAACTAAATGTTTCTCAATTTGTTCAAGAATAGGGGGCGCTGTGGGAGCTATCACATGATGCTGATATGTGATGCCATCTATCGAGTAACTGAGGAACTAGTTTTACATTATGTTTGAAAATACAGTTAATACTTTGATAATTAGCTGGAAAATTCTACATAAATTATAATTATATGATTGGCTTATTTTTAGATTATTCCGTCTATGACTAAATTGAAAGGGGTTTCTTACTTTTGCCTTAATGAAAATCCTGAAACCAATAATCCTTTCAGTGTGGAAGTAAGTCTCTGTATTCATATTTGCTAAGTTTCTTTTTTACTACTAGAAAAAAAAATTAATTTTACCTTTTGAAATTTTTAATGATTTTTATTTTTATTTTTGTGCAAAATGTTTGACATTTTATAATGCATCTGCAATCTGAAAACTGTATGTAAGACACACAAATGGATTTTTACTTGTAATGATAAGATGTTTGTATCTAAAAACTAGATACTATCTTTGTTAGAATAAAAATATAATGGTATATATTTTTCATCATCATTATCCAAATTATACTTCTCAAGATCATATCAGAAAATAAGAATGATGTATATACTCATATTTAATTAATAGATGAGAGTATTTAAATAAATAAATGTACTTTTTTGAGTAATAGTAAACCTTAACTTATAATAGTACTTACACTAAATCTGACATCCATTTAAATTGGAAAAATAAAGATGTATTAGTTGATCTTAAAATTATATTTGAGTGAATTGTATTATTATGGGTTACTTAATTAATTATTTTTCAGTAAACTTATATTTTCTTTTAACTTATTTCCTTTTTAGGTTTTATAATTTAATATTTTGTGGAGTTTTTACTAATAGATAAAATTTATAAAATACATACTTTTAGGTATGCATAGCCAAAAGGAAACAGTTATTAATATGTCATGTAACAGATGATAAAATAATCAATTTAAGGGATGTGAGTGTACCTGAACCACCCATTGTTATGGTAAGTGATTTAATTTTAATATGAATATTCTGTATATATATTTCTTTCAATTAAATTGAACTATATTTTATTAAATTTTTAAATATGTGGCTTTTACTGTAATCTGTGATTAAACTATTTTACTTTATTTCTTTAGGCCATGGATGGTCAATTTGCATGTATAGCCTTGTCATCTAAGTATGTAGTTGTGAATACAGAGAGTGGATATGCTCAAGATCTTTTTCCATATGACAGCAATACTACACCACCTCTAGTCAAGAGAATAACCAAAGTAATTTTTTTCTTTTGCTTTCAATGATTGTTCATTCTTAATTCTATGAATGTATTAATTTTTTTTATATATTTATGAAGATACAAATTACTTTTTTGTATTGGCCTGTATCTTAAGTTTCATTGATGAAAGGGATAGCATTAAAAACAACGACATATTCTTTTGAATCTGTTCATTTAAAAGAATGAAATCACCCTCCTCAGTATTTTACCAAATACCTTTTTATTACTGTGAACTGTTTCCCTCCCAAGACTAAGCAACTCTTCTTTTTCCTGTGTTCATTGCTTTCAAATGTTTTTAGAATTATGCTTATTGGGATGTATGCCCTGCCTTTCTCCAACCCTTTTGTATATTTTTATTTGTTCTTAGTGCTCAGTTTTCCCTCAGGGACTTACCATTTTTAAGAAAGTACAGGCCTCTAAATGCTGAGGTACCCTATCATCTGTATGGATATAGTTTTTGGTAAACACAGGTGACATGCCCAAGGAATCCCTAACAATCTTTAATAATTTTTGCCCTTCTTCTTGTAAACCAATTTAATCTATTTTTTCCTTCTTCTTCTTCTTCTTTTTTTTTTTTTTTTTCAAATGTCTAGATTACTGATACATATTGTTTGCCCTAGCGTATTCATATTTGGTTCTTGCATTTCTTGCAACCTCAAATTTCAATCTATTTTGCTCTAAGTTTCCCCCCCTTTTTCTGTTTATTCACTCATTAAATTATTAATTTTGAACATTTACACTGCCTTTGGTTTTTAAATGGCTCTGTAAACTCTGGAACCATACTTTGAAATTTGATAATTATTTCTTATTGTAAATTATGCATTGATATTAGATCAAGCAATAATATTTCAGATGAAATAATTATGATTGTTAAAATTATTAAATAATGTAAAAATTCATGATTATTTCTCTGTAAGCCAGCTGTAAATTGTGATATTCCAGAACAACAATTTTACGGATACAAGGAATTGCATCACATAGAAAAAGTTTTAGAACAGCAATTTTTTGTAATTTCAATGTGTGTATTTTTTCTATAATTCTTTTATGTTAAGCAGTCTCTATTAATTTTGAATCATTATAACTTGAAATATATTGAATTTTATAATTGAAAAAAATTCAATCTGTTTTATCATAGATTTTCGCAAATAATATTGTAAATTAATTTTTTTTTTATATTACTGAATTTTTCATTTTCAATCTCATTTCTAATCTTTTTATATTTATCAATGATTCTAAAATTGTTAATTTCTAATTAGGTACGATTAGACACAAAGCAGCATGATTATGCATTTATTTGTTGATTATATAATACTAATAAATTGTAAAAACTATGTACTACAGTAAATTTATTTATATTGATTCATTATTTAAATTTAAGAATTATAATTGTGTTGTATTCTTGATATATATATATATATGTATGTGTGTGTGTGTTAAAATGGTCTAACATTCATGATGAACTGGTAAATATCAAAAATTTTAGATAAACAATGAGATGACTTTTAAATAAATAGTTAACATATTTTTAAGAAATCCCATCTAAGAGGAGCTTATTAATCTGTATAAATTTTAACATAAGAAAATAAACATTTTAAAATTGTTTGAATAGTTAATTAATTGTTAATACTACTGAAATTTTTTAAAAAAGAATGATTTTATGTACACAATACTAAAACATCTCTAATTGAAATATTAATTTATGAATTGATATGCAATATTATATGTAAGCTAAATATTTTTTTACATTTTTAATCTGTAGAATTTTATTATTATTATAACATAATTTAAAATACTAATAAGTAGAATTAACATGTAATACAATTAAAGAAATGAATAATTGGTAATAAATAATTATTAGTTATTTAATTTATTTAACAAATATATTTATTAGTCATTTATGTTTCTACTTGCGTCAGTCGTGAAGCAGAAGTGTTGTTTCGAACCCTGGGCCAGTGGGTCTGAAGAAATGTTGATCATTTTCTGTCATGCATTAACCAACTGGGTCAAAATGATGTCTAATCGGGCTAGTTATTAAGGCATTTTAACTTCTGGCGCTGTTGTTGAAGGGAGTCGCTACATACTCCTCTCCAATATCGTGATGATACGAAGAGAAACATTGGTATTTGAAGAGAAGTTTGCTTATTTTTTACAGCCATTACTGCAACTGATATACATCTATTCCCTGTTGATTTTTTTTTTTTTTTTTTGGTCTTGGAATAGTTTTCAATTTTGAGTCATCAGCTGTCTCTTGTTGAGTGGCAGGTCTCATTGACATGTGCTCCAGAATTGGAATATCACCAGTCGGGATTTATATGCATTTGTCTTAGTTAGACATTCAGAGGCAAGTGTTTTTGCATTGAGGGTATATGCAATCAGTAGGTATAGGCTGTGCTGCGATCTAGTGATCATGTCCTGAGTCACCACTTTTTCTGTCATAGAAGTGGCAGCTTTGTTTCGAACCCTGGACCAGTGAGTCTGAAGAATAGTTGATCGCTTTTTGTCATACCTTAATCAACTAGACCAAAAAGACGTTTAGTTGGGGGTAGTTAATAAGGTATTTTAACTTCTGGTGCTGTTGTAGAAGTGAGTTTCTACATACTGTTATAGAAAAATTTGAGCTTTCTAACTATAAAGTTAAAAGACTGACAGTTTACCTTAACTGTTGTAAGTTTTAAACCGTCAACCTAATCATGGTAGGAAAAAATGCACTAACAATCCATCAGCATATTTAGGTGATTTAATTGAAGTTTTCTTGAACTTTCATGTTATATTTAGGCGGCTCATTTCACTCATTAATACATCTTTTAAAAGATAGAAAATTATGAGTCATATGTCTGCTAAAAGTTATTTTCTAATTATCCTTACTTACTTTAGTTTTATCAATTTGAGTGTTAATTTAACTTTAATTATTATTGTTTTTTGCATTTTATGTACTATTTGGAAAGTGAAATGATCGTATAGATCATGGGAGAAAGCACTTCTCACCCACCTTCACTCCTTTTAAAAAAAACTTTATTTTCTAAAGGAAAAATATTGATTCTGAAGCTTGATTCTGAAGTTGCTTGTCTCCAGCTGAAAACCATCGCTGTACCAAGTTTCCTGTGAATTTCTGCTATCTGAAGTAGTTTTTGACTGAAATGTAAACAAAGGGGCAGATAGATCTTTTGAATTTGTGACGACATAGTATTCCTATTCATCTCTTGTGCCATAACTAAATCAAATACACTAACACTAAAGAGTCAGTAACTTAAACAAGAAGGCATTAGACAAATCTTACACAAAATGTTTATTCCACAGCCTTAGACTGTAATGACAAATGAACACTGGCTCTCCAAAGTAACACCCTAGATATATTCAGCCGTCTCACTAATAACGAATTAAGGTTAGCTTACCACAACTTTCCCGGTTGAAGTTGACTTGATTCTTGGCTTTGTCACGATTGCTCTTACACGTAGCCTCACTTGATCTAGTCTACCACCTGTAAGGCATATACTCAACACTAGTGATACTCAACCTCTATTGTGCGAATCTCGTTTTGTTTATATAATTTCCTATCTACAGCACTTCACTTTATTTCTACCTGCCTCTAATTTAACTAATCATGTTTCATTTGGGTTGGGAAGAAATTATTATTTATGGCAATCAATCTTAATTAAAGTCCCCAAGGTTAGTGAAGAAAAAACTGCGAATAGCTCAAAGTCACTAACTATAGTTCAAGATATATACAAGTGTATTACATTAAAGTATTGATAGAAGATTAAAAATAAATTATATGGATTTTTTTTTTTTGCTATTATCTTAAATTTCACGTAAAATATGATTGTAAATAATTTTATATTTTCAAGTTTATATTTTACTTTTAATGTTAAAATTTTGGATGAGAAAACAAGAATAGAAAATTTCATGCATTTAGGTATCCTACTCAGGACTGGTACAAATTTGCTAGACACTTTTGTGCCAGAAAATTTTTTTTTTTTTTGTACTCAAACACTTTTATTATCACAAAAATGACAAAAAAAAAGAAAATGCAAAGTCAACAGCTTAGGAATCGTATAAAACACTTTATTCGAGACTAACCAATGCATTTCAGATATAAATTTTGAGCTGTCTGAGGAACCAAATGGATATTGTTACAACTTTTCCTTCTACTGCGGTAACGAATTCAATGTAAGAAAGGATACTCCTTTTCGTACCCGTGTTGTGAGGAAAATGACAGGGAATGTTGTGAAACCTTCAAACTACATTTTATATTATAATTTTTTTACCAGCATTGATCTCTTGGAAAAGTCTTGGAACCACGGGAACCATACAATAAAATAGGATAAATCATGAATGTCCTTTAGAAAAATCTATGCAGAAGAATTTTTGAATTTGCATTTGATGAAAATTCCGAGATTTTCCGGATGCAAAGGATTAATAATAGTACTCTCACTGTTGCTATGAATTTCAGCACTTTAGAATCATTCTTTAGTATGAAGAGGCGAATAAAAGAGCATTAAAATAAAGTTAACATGAAGATGCCTAATCTGATAAATTCTTACAACAAACACGAGATGAACATCATGATTGGTTGACTGGACTATACACTAAGATTCGTGGGAAAAAGTGGTACTGGCCACTTTTCATTCGTAGACTGGATGTGGCTGTGATAAATGCATGAGTAATCTACAAAAATATCAGGAAAAGTAATTCCTTAAACTTGAAGTTCTAAAGAACAATTACAACGGTTTATCTAAAAAATACTACAAACAAAACTAGAGGCAGACCCAGGATCTCTTCTGTACCTTCTAGCAAAGGCAAATATCTGTGAAGATGGTGATAGCCATTTTCCATTGAAGAGAGAAAAACGGCACCATTATTAAAGAGAGGGCTGTAAAGTAGAAACCAAAACATTTTGCCAGTCTTGTTCTGGACTTTTGCACCAAGTGTAGTGTCTTAACCAACTGAAAATTGAACTCTAATGTAAATAATAAAGTATTGTCCGGATATTGAAAAAAATTGTAGTCGGAAATTGTTTTTACTAATGAAGGGAACATTAAAATCTATAAGTATAAATTTTATCCCTTTTATTATGTGTTCTATTAAGGAGACGGGTCAGATTTCGTACATAAAAAATATAAAATTTTCAAATTTATTATATTTATTTTATTTAGATTTAATATACCTCAGAAAACATGATTTTTCTCAAATTTGAACTAAATAAATAAATTGGGATGAAACGGATTAATGAAAGGAAGAGTTTACGTGTTTTTGCGACTTAGCACAACACCAGAAAGTTGTGGTTGGTTTTAAGTGCGACGTTAATAAACAAGGAATCAAAAAGCAGAATGTAGTTTTTTCGGAGATGTTATCTTTAAACATTTGTTTGTTCTTTATTGTAAAATTGAGTTTCTGTTTCGAATGAATCATTTGATAATGATATCTGAAGAGAAAATCACATTTAATGATTTCATTGATACTTTTATTGTTGATTAAGAAATTAAATTTAATAAAATCCTGCTTTGTATGAAGGAAAAAAAAAATCTTTAGCCTCATAAGAATTTTCAAGTTTCTTTCTTTCTTTTTTGATATTTTTATAGTTTCCATTCTCTGTCAGTAATGCTTTCTTTGTCTAATTCCTCCATTCTTTTCTCACAATGATGACCTGGATGATTTTCTTTCCTGCATAATGTATGTTATATTTTCTGCATTAAAGCAAGAAACAGAGTCAGAAACACCAAATTTTAAAGTTTCGGTGGTAGCAAATACAATTTTTGGTATACAAATCCAGGTGACACAATTCACAGATAGATTAAGATTCTGTGTTTTCCCCAAAAGACATTTCCTAAGAAGCTCTGGATTTGCCAAATCTCTAAATACAAGCTTGATGACATTTCCATTATTGGTAGAGAAATATGCGTATGCTTGGTGGTCGTTTGTTTCGTCTTTAGTATGAACAACAATGAAAACTATATCAGCTTTCAGATCCAATTGGACAGAGTTATTAATACCCCTCGTGTTGCTTCTAGTGGGATGTTAATAAAATCAAACGAAACCATGGACATAGTTATTAACTTATCACTGGATATTATTTCATTACTCGACAGCAAATGGAAAATATTCAGCCCAAATAGCATGTTGTATTTTTGAAGGGATCCATCATTTCCAATGATCTGTAATTCTTATGCAAGGTCTATTCGCCTTTTAACTCGCATAAATAAACTCCCATTACAATTTTTGCTAGCGAACAATTTTTCCAAAACATACTTCAAAACAAGTAATCATATAATTTCTTATCCAGAATATCTGTATTTTCATCATATTCATTATACTGAAAGAAAGAATAGATTATTATGGCATTTTTACAGTTCCAACATTATTATTCGATTCAATTAAATGTCTCAATATCACTGATAGTTGACTTTCCAATACTTTTAATGTTTTTAAATATACTCTTACTTTGTGACATTCTAAATAATTTAACTTACCCTTTTATAGTAGTAAAATACTATTTGCTAAAGAAAATATAGTGCAACCTAAGTGAGCAAGACAAAATGCACGAAAAAATTTGTAAAAATATTTGATAGTTTTTGTAGGATATGTAACAACAATGGCTATTATCCCTAATGCCTAAAAACCACGCAAAGAACAATATAAATAGTTTTTAAAAAAGTAAAAAGCGATTGCAATTAACTTTATTGTCGATTCTTCAAACGTAAGAAAATTAGAAAAGTTAAACAGAGATGATAATATATGTAAAGCATCGAATGGGATGCCACACCACAAGAGAGGTTTGCTTACAATAGTCAGCTCTTTAAAAAGTTAAGAATTTATGAAGTGCTTGTGGGAACAGCATTAGTTGAGTTTTCCTTCTCTAGACGATTGCACGAGTCTCGCCAAACTTGGCTGTCGACAGTTAAAAAAGAGTCATCAAAAATATTTCAAAATAATTATAATTATAAATTGTATGATAATAAATACACTCAAAAACAACAACAACTAAAAACGACGCACCAAAAAGGAGTTGCCCGATTGTAATGAAATTTCGTATGCAAAGTCATTTAATCCGAACATGCAAATAATAAAAATTTGGTGTCCAAAGAATGAATAGCTGGAGCTACTGCGCTCTCATCAGGTGTATATACATATATAAGAAGCGATTCTCAATCTGATTGTCAAATTTTCTGTTAAATGGCGATTTAGAATACCTTTCAAAGACTGAAAAAAATGTCTCGCCGTAGGATTCGAGCTCATTACGAGTAAATGTCAGAGTTTGAAAGACGGCGTATCATTGAATTGAAAGAGGCAGGTTGTGGGCCAATCGGAGAATCACTCGTAAGATGGGTCGAAGTGATGTGGCGATTAGATGATGTTGGTAAGAATGGGGGGACAATGTCAGATTTCAGCGTTATGATGGTAGCGGTCGACCTAGAGCCTCAATAGATCTGGAGGACAGAGTGATTGTCAAATCAGCTGTCACAGCGCCCGATTCATCATTATCAACCATCAGATGTACGACCCGCACACGAGTGTCCACCATGACCATTCACAGACGGCTAACAGAGCGAAATCTATGATCGTACTGACCGCTACGCCACTTGCCACTCACGCCTGCACACTGTCGAGCCAGATTACAGTGGTGCTCGGCTCGATCAGATTGGAATGATGCTGACTGGGGACGTATAGTGTTTAGCGACGAATCCCGCTTCTAACTGTGTCCCGACGATCATCGAAGACGTGTCGATCCTGCTTTCTCTATTGCACGCCCCACGGGCCCTCAACCAGGAGTTATGGTCTGTGGTGCCATTTCCCATGATAGCCGGACCCCTTTGGTCGTCATTAGAGGCACACTTACAGCACAGCGGTACGTCAATGACATTCTGTGACCTGCTTTGCTACCGTTCCTTTTTGCAGTACCCTGGCCTTATTTTTCATCAAGATAATGTCAGACCACATACGGCACGTGTTGCTATGAACTGTCTTACAGCTTGTCAAACACTTTCTTGGCCAGCCAGATCTTTCTCCAATCGAGCATGTCTACGATATGATGAGAAGGCGACTGAATCTACCAGGGAATGTTGATGACCGACAATTGGATCAAATTTGGCAAGAAATACCACAGGAGACCATCAGGGATCTTTATCACTCTATGCCACGTCGTGTGGCAGCTTGCATCAAAGCTAGAGATCGGTCAACACATTAATTCTGAAATAAATCCTTCAATTTTTCTGAAATTTTACTCATTTTCTATTATGTACATAATTTCTCTATCCGCCAATTTTTGTCTCCATCAGACAATTCTTTCTTGGTGCGTCGGTAATTTTTTTAATAGAGTGTTTAATAGATATACAACAGTAATGTAAATGGTCAATGTGAATTCCTAAACTTCAGTTGTTAATTTTATTTCTGTTTTTTATATTTAGGCTAAATTGTGATTGTGCGTTTTAAGCTTAAAACGAACTGTAATGTTTGGAATAAACATGGTGATTGAACTACTTCGCTTGTAGACTTCTAACATGTTGCCGGGTGTCTGATCTCGGAAAAATAAAAATCCAATAATGATGCTTGAACTGGTCATCGTGTAATCTCAATGTCTGTTGACATTACACAATCTAATTAAATTTATCCTATGCTAAATTCACTTTTGGAAGTCATAAAAATCGTGACCGAGATAGAAAAGAATATGCTCTAAGAAAGAATGAAAAATTTCAGCTCTCTCTCTCTTTTTTTTTTTTTTTTTTTGATGAACAAGTGTGATACATCGTTGGAAAGATAAAAGTTTAAGTTATTTAATGATACAAAAATGTAAAAATCGAATTTTTGGTCAAATTTCACTTATCCAGTTACCTTAAATGTTCCAAATTTTTACTCTCGCATATCTCTGATATTGGTATTCCTTCTATTTAAAACAATTCAACTTGCTCCTCAAATTCCAAAATTAAACGCCATCAAAACGTTCTTCTAAATTCTTATACTTCATAGTAATTTAATCCAATATAGTGAATTAACTCTTGCATTCTGACTTCCTGACCTAGGTTCAGTTTCACACCTCATTTTTCGACTGCTTTGCATCTGTTTGCATAGCTAATTTCGAATTAATTAAAATCTTTTCTTTTCTTGAAATTATTATTATTATTTAAATAATTTTCCCCCGTGGGCTTTATAATTTTTTTTAATTGTTAAATGGATTTTTTATTTTTATTTTGTATTATTTGCAGCCTTGCTCTTGAACAATCCATTGGCAAAAAAAAAGTGTGGATTTCATATAAAATTTTAATTGCACTAAGTTAACGAGTTTAATTTTTTCGCCTTATTCCTCTCCGTTTTCAGTAAAATTTCTGCTCTACTACACATAATTCTAGATCATACGATGTCACTGTCATTATGTTTCTGTCAATTAATTAATCTCCATAGATTTTTCATGAAGATCATTATATTTATTTATTTGTTTCCATTAAAATATATTAAAATACTTTTTATAAAATTGTTGTTGAGTTTTATTTTTTTCAATATTAACATATGCAATGAATAGTTACTACACCTGGTTTTTGGATATATGTTTCTCCCCATTTCATATTGTAGTGTACTGTTAATACCAGAGTTTAATGTGTTATAAATGATTGAGAAAAACATTTTTAGTAATTAATTTTTCAATTTGGAAAAAAAAAGTAATTTGTTTCATTTTACAATAAATTGTAGTTTTTTAAAATCTTATTCCTGTGAAATAGTTTAAAACTGTTAAACTCAAAATGACATGCTATGTTTAAATTTCAAAACTTCGTTAAATGTTGTAAGTTTTCTCCATCCTTTTCATATTGCTTTTTTTTTTTTTTTTTTTTCTTTTCTTTTTTGCTCAACTGCATGTTCACAACAAAAATATCTGTTTTCAAAAAATAAAATCTTCTTAAGATTTACTCGTATTTCAAAATTAAAGGAGTTTGAACTATTTACTTGTTACATTATGAGAATCTATGGAACAAGTTCAATTTATACTATTTATTAAACTTCCAATATTTTATTGATATTTATTATAAAACTTTGCAAGATATGCATTTACAATATATAAGCCCTTTTTAGTATAATACTTTTTTAGGCAAACTCCTTCAACATTGAATAATTGTAAATAAAATAAAAACAGGAATGTTTCTTGACAGCTGAAAATTTAATATGAATGATCTGTCTTAAAAATCCAGCTAATAACTGGAACATTTTCGAAATCAATTCAAAATCACATTTCAGATTAAATTTTTCATTTAACTTGATAACTCTTCTTTGAAGGAATATGTATGAACCTAAATATGCAAGGATTTTATTTTTTTTATGCCCCTTCCACTAATCACTTTCAATCTGCATAACATTCTTGTGGCAGATTATCAATATTTTTTGCTTTTTGTTGCTATGAATTAATTGTTGTGAACAATTCTGTTGCAAGACATTATTTCATCTAACATCAGTGTTTTAATATTTTAAGGAAGAATTCCTCCTTGGAGGTCCCAGTGCCTTAGGTATGTTTGTCACTACTGCTGGCATATCAGAGAGACCTCCTCTACAATGGGGAGAAAATGTTGTTTCTGTTGCATATTCTCATCCGTATGTTATTGTACTCAGCTCAGATTATTTAACTGTTTACAGGTTTGTATATTTTCTTACATTTATTATATTTTGGATTCTGAAAAAAATTAGTGTAAGAAATTTAATGGCTATAATCACAGTAAATGATCCTTTTTATCCAGATGTATTAACCCATTTCCTTAGCCGAATAAACAAACTGTAAACTAAATCAAATTACATAAAATGTAGTGAAGAGTTAATTGTTAATATGCTTTTATCTAGCTATTCAAGATAATTTAAAATGCTTCTTACATTATTATTACATCATATTTAAATATTTCACTTTATATACATCAATAAAAAACACTTGAAACTTTAAATCATTGTAAGCAGATAGAAACAGCTATGTTTACTGCTTCACAAAACAATTACAAAATTTTCAATTTTACGAATTATTTTCATAAAATATCCACACAACAATAAATTCTATTTCACTGATTCCTTGTACAGCATTCCATTAAAAAAAACTGAAATGTATTCACAAATACATTGTGACGCCTTCATATGAGTCACTTTTTTCTTCTGAGTTGCATTTTAACTGACAGTTGGTTAAGAGCGTACCTATTTTGCTATATTTGAGAAAGCTGTTTAAAAATTAATAAGCAAGCTTTGTTTAATATGTAAACTTCGATAAATAGTATTGAATTTTAATGCATTGAAAAAATGTATTGAATATTAATTTTTAGTAGATCAAGGGTTTCCAATTTTTCCCCCTCAGTGTACCCATTAGTCATAATGTTTTTCTTCTTGAACCCCTGAATCGTGTCTAAATGATTTAGAAGAATATTCTAATGTATTCCCAAAATAGGAAGACTCTAATATTTAGTTTTCAGAATTTGTTTTCTATAATGAAAGTTCGTAGGTATATAAGTTAAGAAGTTCCTTTCCCATAGATGTGAGAAATACCTTCTCATCTCAGCTGTTGGTTAAAAAATTGGCTTAATTGCATAATTAATGTGGTTTAGTTGAAAGATTAAATCTTTTGTAGGGTGAAAAATTTTGCCTGTTAAAGCACTGAGGGAATTCGCCAGAGATTTCTCTGTACCCCCTGAGTAAAGAGGAACCATTTCATTCCTCGAAGTATCATGATCATTTAAAGACACAGGGGGTGGGTGGAGGTTTTGCTGTTAAGTGGGAAGGGGTTCTGATTGATTGAGTGCTTCTATGCTAGTTTTACTAAAGTCACATATATTGCTGGTTCTTGTAAGGATTCAGATTACGAGCATGGAATGGTTTAAAATATTTCAAGCCAAACAAGTGCATTCATCAATTTGTAGTAGTTGTTGATTGATTCATTTATATTTTAAAATTGGGATGCCCTTAACTTGAATCCTGGTCATCTTTTAACTAAATTATTCCTGATACTATATCATTTTAATTTTAACATTCTATTGCGCCTCCAGCAATACCCTGAAAGTAATTTCGAAGACCATGTTCAAAATTGTGATTTTTTTTTTATGTGCTAAAAATTATATATATACTGTGGCAAATGTAGAGGGTAGGCATAGGCTCTCCCCCATCATAATTTTACACACTGATAAAATAACGTACCTGAGCAGGAAATCCTATCAAATTTAAAAGTATTTATTTTGTTTTATTTCAAAGTTTGTTGTCTCTAAGCACAGGACCGAGTGATGTGTCATACTGTAAGTTTTTAATTCTCAATTTGAATTTATTTCCTGAGTTAATATTTAGTTTATTTTTAGATTAAGAACTAAATAAGCATTAATAACTAATAGAATAAACAAACATTAAATGTTATAAAAAATTTAAAGGAAAAAAAATTGTCACATGTTGATTTTTTTCTGGATTTGCTTCTGCATCAGTGCTATTTTAGTGTTTTTTTTTTTTATATATCATTTCCCATTGGGTTTATAGTAGGAAGATCGCTATTTCTATAATTAGAAGTTGAGACATTGTTTCAGCACTATGTGTACTTCAATGATGCTAGGCTTGGAAATAATTTTACCATGATTGTCCTCATATATCCCATATGATCATTTCATGTACCCTTAGGGATACATGCACTACTATTAGAGAATTACAGTAGTAAATGGATCTTTAGTATAAATATGCTATCTTGTTACTTTGTAAGTTCAGTGTGTACTTTTACATTAGATTTAGACGCAAGTGTTTAAGTTTTAAGACTTGAATTTTTAAAATAAAAAGTTATGTTTGGTTTTAAAGAAGTATTTCACTTTACGGAATATTTTCTTAATGTATTTTAATATTTTTGTAGTTTTTTTCGTCCTCCTTTTTAAATAATTATTGGAATAAAATTAGTTGCGTCTTTTATATATTTCTTAATAAGTGTTCAAAATTAAGAGATTTTACATATTTAATCAAATTTTTCAAAAAGTACTGAATGAAAGATAAAAATAATGCTTCTGAACAAAAATGAAAATTTTTAGAATCTATTACTTAAGCTGACACTTGCATATGGGCTGTACATTTGGAGGAAAATGCTTTGTAAGCACACATACCAGTTCCTGTGCTTTATTTGTTTCTACATCTTAGAAACTTTCATGGAGTTTTTTTTGGCAACATTTTGTGAAATTCAAAAGCAAGCAGTTAAAATAAGCAACCACCAACAATTGGATGATGAAATGAGGTAATCAAGTCATTGGGAGGCTTGAGATTGGGCAATCTCAAATGCAGATTGCTAGTAACTTAAATGTAATATCCAGCATTGTGGGCAACTTATGCAGACAATTTAATGAGACTGTTTTATCCTTAGATAGAAAGCATTGATTAGGTTGTTCATTAGAAATTTCATGGAACTACAAGAATTAAAGTTTCAAAGATACTGTATCCAAAATGCTGTATGAGAGAGTTCTGCTTGTAAGACACCTGCTGTTAGTATCCTGCTTACTTTTGTGGACAGAAGAACCCATTTAGCATGGTGAAAGGGAACATTTATAGTAGAGCAGAAATCTAAAGGAGACCTTTCAATTTGCAGAAAAGTATAGATGCAGCCTAATCACTGATTTTTGATCTACCTTCATCTGAAGAAAACCAGGGTCTTGCTGCATGTTCTTCAGCATCCCAGGAAGAGACTGATAGGCAGCGAAGGTTTGATGGTCTGGTCATACATCATGTTAGACAGGTGCAAATACCTATATGTCTTTGACATATAGGTATTTGCACCTTTGACTCTGTGACTGTTGTTAGGAAAACTGAGGAAATCTTGGATTATTATGCCTTTTCAGAGGGGGGGGGGATGCAGTTGACCCTGATTACATGTTTCAGGATTAAAACATATTTGACTTATTTGGGCCATAATTTTCTGGAAAGAGAGGATATTCAGCAGAGCAATATACTAGTCACATTATCATACTATAACCTTTTAAAGTATATCTGGAATGCTCTTTAGAAGGCAATTGTAATTTGCTTTCCTCTTCCCCATATTATTCAGGACCTGAAAACAGCATTGCTGGAGGAGTGGTTCTGTCACTGAGACTGACTCATTTCCAATTGCATTCACATTTTGAAAGCTGCATAATTGTAAAAGGAGGCTATACTCCTTATTAACCCATTTTTAAAAAATCTTGTAACCTCTATTTTTAAATTAATATATACTAATGAGCCATAGGCATGATCTTGCATTTTCCATAACTTTTATTTTACATCAACAATATGATCATACCTAATTTCTCATTGAAATCTGTCCAGTACCTATAATCAAACAAAAAGGAAAGTTCTCTTAATTTTGAACGCTAGTGTGTTTAGGATGCATTTAAACTAGTATTTAATTTTAAAAATCGATTTGAATATTTTTGGGCACTTCTGGCATTTTCATTTGTATTGAAGGATTTCTATTACAATTTGTAGCTTCATCCATTGTTTTTTATGTATAGTATATTAGATCAACAGCTGAAGCAGCGTCTCACTTTTCATGGTGGAAGTTGTTTAGATAATTTTGATGGTAAAATGTATGTAGCTTCATCCGACATTATATGTGCTCTTCTTCCTGTGCCTTGGGAAAAACAGGTAAATACTTCTGCACTTATCACATAATTAAATATTTTTAAACTTTTTATATGAAAGGAAACATTTATCCTATTTAATATTAGTGCATATATCTAATTTAAATAAATATAAAGTTTGATAAAAAAAAAAAGATTGGTTTTTTTTTAGGTTCAAGCCCTTTTGAATGACAAAAAGGTGGCAGAAGCATTAGAACTTGCAAAGTATGCTAACAAAGCTGGTTTATCTAAAGAGCAGTTTAAAAACGTAGGACATTTTTTTATATATTCATAAATTAAGACATTAGTTTTATAAGCTTTTTTTTTAATATATACTTATATAATTATTCCAATAACTATGAAGATATTAATATTTTCCTTGTTATATTTTTTTAGTGTCTAAATTCAAGTAATTTTGAGACAATAATTTATTCATAAATAGTTTCATTTCAATCTTATATAAAATATAAAACTATCCAACTATTAATTGTGTTAGTAGCTTCTTGGAATGGTCTCTCTTTTTTTTTTTAAATTTTAAAAATAGCCTTTTTAATTAAAGTTGTATTTTGTATTTTAGTCATGATTTAACAAATTTACAATAATTTCTTATTGTAAATGCTTTTTCAAAATAATTAAATTCAGAAGAAAATTAAATGCATGTATTACTTTTCGTACGTAATATAATAATTATAATAGAATTACATTTAAAGAAACAGAACAACAACCAATAAAAATTTAAAGTATTTTGATACAATTCACACAACTTGTTTATTTTAATGTAACGTGATTTTTTTGAAATTTATTTTAAAATGGAGCAAAAGTAATTTAAAAACAACTATGCAATGTGATATACATTTGGTACAAAATTGCCACGTTAAAAAAACTACGTCATCAAAAATAAATGTCTTATTAAATATAAGAAAGTAAATTATTTTGAAAATACTGAAGAAACAGAAAGAATTCAAAATGTTTTTTATGTTTTATATTTTGCTAAATAAAGTTATTGGTATTTTTTTTTTTTTTTTAATTTTTCTTTCATTGTGCACATATTTTTAAATTAATTATTTCTAAACATCCACTTATAATTTGTAGCTGGTTTTAAAAATTGTAATATATGTGTTAGCAATTTTTTGCTTTTCATGTGTCAAAAATGTATTATAAAAAGTTCAATTCAGATCAGAATACTTATATTCAAGTTGATTTTTTAAAATAAAATTGGGTAAATTTAACTATGTATATTTTTAAAACATCATTTCAGGTGTATCAACATATTCAACAGCAAGCTGGTTTCATTGAATTCTCTTTATTGCATTTTGAAGAAGCTAGAGAATTATTTCATGATGGACAACTGGATGTTCGAGAAGTATTTTTGATATATTACTTTTTATTAATTTATGTTGTTAAAATAATTTATATAAAAATGATAAGGTTTGTTTGATAATTAGCTTGAAAAATTAATATCTTCCCTCCCCATTCAAAAAAATTATGTACACTCGTTTTTAAAAAAAGAATAATATAACTGGTGTGATATATTGATTTCACAATACTGATCAAAAATTTTATTTTAAATACAAAATGTAATTTTTGAACATCATTCTGTTTATTAGTAGTTTATTTATTATCTTTGTTTTGATTACAAGAGCTTAAAAACTGCTTATTTTGTGGATAAAATCATTGTAATATATATATTTTAAAACTCCAACTTTAAAAATGTCTTGTCATGTTATAGTATTTTGTCATGAATTACTTGGGATTATTTTAAGTTTATAGGACTTATTATGCTTTTATTTGGTATGTGTTTAATTGACCCTTAGTTAAAAATTAGTATCTGTTTTATTATATTTTGTACAACTGTCAATTGTCAAAAATTTAATTTTAGTTCCTTTTTCTATTGTGTTTTTAGCATTGGAGTGTATATTAAATTACCCCCTCCCCATCTCCTACCCCAATCAAGTTTTGTGGAGTTTCCTTTTAAAGATCTTTATTGAAAAAATTATCTAAATATAACATCTTTTGAGGTGTTCAAATGTACAGTTGCAATCCTAAAAATTCCTTATCATTTTATGTTTAATTGTTGTATATGTATATTCATTCTGACATACTTATTTTTATAGTTAATAAGTTTATTTCCTGACTTATTTCCGGCAAGTTCTTCATTTATTCGAATGAACCCACCTCTACATGATATTGGCAATGTGAATGAAATGTGTTCATTTGATTCAGATAAAGTTTTGTCCTGCCGAAAATTCCTTCTTCATTATTTAGAATCAATAAGAAATTCTAACGATGCCATTGGCTGTAAAATAGTGAGTTGATTTTTTTAATTTTACAATTTAAATTTCATTTCGAGCTATAATAATTTCATTGATAAGAATAAAAACTCACTTGAATTTGCTTTAAAGTTTAGAATTACCATTGTTCTTAGATGCAGTGTTTTCCATTTGTAACTTTTTAAATTTTGTGATAGAAATATATGGATAAAATATAAATTGTTTTGATACTTTGTCAGTACAGCCTATAGTCTTAAAT
Source organism: Nephila pilipes (assembly GCA_019974015.1). Classification (NCBI taxonomy): domain Eukaryota; kingdom Metazoa; phylum Arthropoda; class Arachnida; order Araneae; family Nephilidae; genus Nephila; species Nephila pilipes. The sequence goes on from BMAW01052957.1 coordinate 1,571,630, forward strand.
TTCCAAATAATAGTTTTGAAAATTTTCACTAGTTATTGGACATGAACTCCAGATAATTAAGTCAGGAAGGAATTTATTGGTTTTTGGCTATTAGTGAATTTTATAATTAGCAGATATAAGAGTTCTTTGTTAAAATGCAAGCTATACTAAAATGTAATTAGAAATTTTCAAGCTATTTGTATAGCCCTTTGATGTTCACCTGTTGTGAGATGCAACCACAAATTCATTATTTTTTTTCAAACTTAAAACTCGGCACAGATATATGGTACAGGTGGCACAGGTACAGAAACACATTTTAATCACTCTTTGTAATGAGGTTTCCCTGGGAGGATGAAAAAGATTTTTAATGCTCCTTTTATTTATGTATGGACTCAAGTATTACATTTTTCATGCTTTTTCCTGGATAGTTTTAATTAACATTTTTCTCTTCAAAGAGGGATAGAAGGCCATTAGTAGGGTTTTTTTTTTTTTTGAAATTTTTGAGCAACAGATTTGAATAAGATATTTGTAGGCTACAATATTTATAATTTAGACAATAATTTAAGAAAGATCCATTAGACTGGTCATTAGAGGACTTTGCATTAATATATTTAGTTTTTTACTTATGTGAAACAATCTTCTTAAATTATTTTTTTAAATATTTTTCTGAAATTTGACTTCTGATAGGAAAATTAAAATTTTTAGGGAAAATAAATTAATTTTTATATAAATTTTTGTTTTATTTCAGTGCTGTTATTAATTATTAATTCTGTTACTAAAATATTGAAATTTTAATGTGCATTTATTTGTTGTTCTTAACTTTAAAACTTTTAACACAGTAACCTTTAAAACTTTTATTCTCAGAGATAAAAATAAACTTTATGTATAACCATTTAAAATTGGTTGTATTTTCTATTTTTATGATATTAAAATGTGTTACATCTTAGAATCCTATTGACTTGAAAACTTTAATTACAATAAAATAAAATATTGATATTATATTAATAAATAATGTGTGTTTAAATTGTATGTACATTACTTTAAATTATAAATCATTCATTTCTTTTTTTACATGTTTTATTTTGATTTTAGGAAGTTGATACTGCACTTCTTAAGCTGTATGCTGAGATGGATTATTCTTCCTTATTGTCTTTCTTAAGCTCTTCTGATATTGGATGCCAGCCAAAAGAAGGTGTTGAGGTCTTACAGAGGTTTCAACGATATCATGCTTTAGCATTGTTTCATTTGAAACTGGGCGAAAATGATTTAGCTTTAGGAATTTGGTCAAAGTTAGTATATATGTATATTTCCCTATTACATTTTTTAAAGTACATTAGTTACTCTGATTTTTTTTATTCGAAAGCTTTAGCAGTTTAATTTGAAAATTCATTGTATTATGTATATGTGAATGATGAATAAATATGAGGGATGTTCCAAAAGTAAGTTTCATCATCTTTTTGAAAGATCAGCGTCAGTGGAGAAGGAATGACACATGCACAGAGCAACGAAGAAAAGAAAATAGCAGCAGACCAGCATGCCCAAGGTTATTTGAGATCATGATTGCAGACAGATTTGTACTGACAACGTGGTCCACAATGGAAGTGTGCACTGTTTTCTGGTATGAATGGGCATGTGGTACTAGTCTGTTGATCATCCATGAACATCTACAGATCATGTATGGTGAACAGGTCATATTTCGTCAAATGGTTGAATGCTGGTGTTGCATGTTAAGTGAAGGAAGGAAGGAAGCGTGTGGAAGATGAAGATTGTAATGATTTTGAAGTGGGTGTCCCTCCACATCCATGAATGAAAGCAAAACTGCTTTAGTACAGGTTGTAGTGTTAGCAGATAGGTGCATAACGATGTCAGATGTGACTTCCACTTTGCATATGAGTCGTGCTTAGGTCCATCCAAAACAATGTTTAGGTGGAGTAAGTTGTGGAACAATTCTTTGCATCACAGGGCACTGAGTTTTACCTGAGTGGTTTCTTCAAACTCATTGTACACTACGACAGATGCCTCAATATCAATTGTATGTCAAAAAAATAGTGCAAGGTGTATATTTCGCGATGACATAATTTATTTATTGGTAATAAAATTTTCGTGTTAAAAAATGATAAAATTTACTTTTGGAACATCTCTCATTTTTTAAAGGTTTTGTATTGGGGTTTTTAAAACAGATAGAATTAAATCATTTGATATACTTCTAGAAAATGTTCAGATTTTAACCAAAATCTTATGGTTCCCTTTTAATTTTTAGTAATCCATTTTCATTTTATCATTTTTGTGCTAACTTAATGATGATACTAATCATGAACATCATTTATTTTTTATTATATGGATTGGATATAACACTTTTTTTATTGTGTAATTGTTGCAATATTGCAAGATATAACTGCATTTTCTAATGAAATTTCAGAATCATCAGTGGAGACTATACTGATCCATTTTATCCTGGATTAGTATATTTTGTCGAATTTTTAAGCAAGTAAGTGTTTTTTATTCTAATTAATATTTTATAGTTTAATATTTAATTGCATTGTATTAGAGAACACTTTTTAAATCATAGTGATGTTTTAAAAAGTGTTTATTTGTTCATGCATTGTTAATTAAAGGACTCAAAAGGCTTGTTCTTTACAGTCAATGTCTTTTGATTCTATTTGGTTTTGAGAATGCATCTTAGCATAATCTGTCTAATGACAAAGTATTTTTAAATTTGCCATTTTAATGTACTTTTTATTTTGCATTATATAACTAGATTTATGTGGTACTTGTACAATAATATGTTATTTCAGAATATATTTGATTGTGTATGTGATGGGTAAAAGCTAATAATATTATTATATTAAAATATTATATTATAATAAGCTTATTGGTTAATTATTTTTTCAATGCAGTGCAAGGTAATGTAATATTCAATTGAGTTAGGAGGTATGCTGTCTATTTAAAAAAAAACCATTTACAATATTGTGCAATAATTGCTACAATGAAAATATTTGAATTTAATTTTATACCTAAATACTTAATTTGATTATTTCTAATAAAATTTTTAAGTAAATTCTTGTTTTATTGATTAGTTACGTATTCACTATCGTAATGGACATCTAAATGTACTTTTAATCTTGATGTTGTTGATTTTAATAGTGTTCCCAAATAAACATCTAATTAGTGAAATAAATTGATTTTAATCTGCAAGAAATTACATTCTAGAAGTTATTATTTATATAGAGAAAGAGAGGAGAGTGAGATCCACCTCATTTCCACACTTTCTAGTATTTATACTATGTAATCATGGCTGTATCATATTGTCTTCCAATTCAAAATATTTCATTCTACTTTTTGTTCTACCTTAGAATATTATACAATTTTTTTTTCCAATAGCATTTAAACAAAATGATCTTTTCTAAAGCTTAAAAAATTAAATTGCTTTTATTTACTTTTCCAATAAGTAAATTCCAGTCTTACCTGCAGATATTGAATTCCAGGAATATTATCTGAAAAATATGCATGTTGAAACTCCTAAATGTATCAAAGCTTTTAATATTTGTATAATTTTTTTTTTCATTTCCCAGTTTCATTCTTATAACTTATTTTAATATTTTAGATCTAATAATTTAATAGTTTTATTTATATTTCATATTTTAAATTTATGCATGCTGATTATCTAAATCTAAAATTTTTGTATTTATGGGAAGATAGTTGTTTTAATTTTAAAAATATATATATAAAGGGAATTTATTTACTCAGTTACTTATCAATTTATTATTAAAAAAAGAGGAAAATTCATCTTGATACATTTTATAGAAATATAAGAAGTTGTCACTCTCCTTTGTTAAGAAAATTAAAAGCACTAATTTATTATTAATTCAATAATGTTATCTTAAATTATTACTTCACATATGTCTAAGATAACATCTAGTATAAGGATATCGTAATTTTGTTTCATCTCTTCCAGTAACATTAATTTAAAGATATTTCTTATCTTTCAATAATGTTTCCTGTACATATTAAATGATAAACTTGTAAAAGCTTGAAAAAGTTTATTTATGTCTCTGAAGTGTTTCTTTTTAAATTGCAATTAACTAGGAATATGATGGTTTCCTTGTGTTTACAAATGTAAGAATAATTTCTAAGTTTTATTACAATTGTAATTTTTTTGTAAGAAATATTCTAAAATTGCTGTATTGTGAATTCATGAGAAAACTTATCGTAATCTTTATTTATTTGGTTTATAGAAGTAAAATGAATAAATTTAAATTATCTAATATCTTATAAGTACTTAAAATAATCTGTTTGCAGGCTTGGTGATCATCTGTTGGTATGGAAATATGTGGATTTTGTTCTAGAAAGAGACCAAACAATAGGTGTTAAAGTAAGATTATGATTAGAAATCTTCTTTTTTTTTTTCTTTGAGATATTTAAATAAAACAAAATATATCAAAATTATAAGTCATGTCTAGAATCAAATCTTAAGACTTTTTGACTGAATCAAAAGTCCTTATCTGAATTGCTTTCTGAAATAACTTTCCTTAAAAAAAAAAGCATCTTTTATATGTATTTGAATTCAATTCAAGAGTTTTATAATTTTTAGAAATTTATTTTCATATGTGTTTAAGATTTCTTTTTCTTTTATTTTTCCTATTTCATATGAGCTCATATTTCATAAATGCTTTTCATTATTTGTGTTTTTGAAAGACATTATATCAAAATCTTTTAATGTATTTGATAAGAATTGTACATTGTTTAATTTATATTTATAAAAAAGTCTCAAGTTTCAAATACATACAATTTTGAGGTTATTCATATAATTTACTGCTATGTTATTCATAAAGATTTATTTAAAAAGGTATGTAATATGACTTTGTGTAAGAATTATGCATAACTTTTCTGTTTCTGTTCTTTCATTTTTTTCTTTGTAAAAAATTAATTCCTGTATTTTTTACTTATAAATTAATTTTTAATTTGGTCCTAAAAATCTGTACATATATTGAGTTTAAATTGCATATTACACTTTTATTTTAGATTTTTATTGAACGTCCATCATCTGAACCTGTCTCAGAAAGATTAAGGCCAGATTTTATTGTAGAATATCTTCACAGATTTCCAACAGCCTTAATAAAATTTTTGGAATATTTAGTACTTGAAAAAAAATTGGAAGTTAGTTAAATTTTATTGCCTTTCTTTTGTACTTTTTTCAGTTTTTAGAATAAAATTTGTTTTTATTGTTTGTACATATGATTTGTTCAAATATTGGATAATTTCTATAATAAGGATGAAGGTAAATGGATTCAATTTTATTGGTAGCTATATATCATATATCTGTGTGCATGTGTGTGAGAAAACCACTTGTGCTTTATTTTTAATTTTATTTAAATCTGAAACCAAGCCAAAATTCATATTAACCAACTTCCATGTGTATAAACTGCAACCTTCACTCATAGAACTTCTGATATGAGTCAGAGACTGCTATATATAAATTCTCAAGTTTCCTTCATCAATTTGCTTTTCCTACTTTAGTTATCTAGATAGCTCCACTTCACATCATCAACTGTTTTCATGTTCAAATTTCCATATCAGCACTCATTAAAAAATCAGTAAAGCTAATGTAAGAACAAAATGATGTCTTCATTTCAAACTATGACAGTTATCTAAAGAATGAAAATCCTTACCTTATATGTATATACATACATTGTTATGAATCTGAGATGACGCTTCCCTGCAACTTTTCCCTTCTAAAGGAAGCTAGACATTTATAGAGATTTCATCAATTAGCCAAAAAAAGCTTAAGCTATGACTTCTTAACTTCACAATGAATTTGGTGACAAAAAAACGAAGGTTCCTGAAAATGCTGGAATCTTGTCACAAACTCGATTGGGAGGAAAGCTATGGACTTTCCCTGAATTTTCCCCATAACATCACACCTGGTTGGGGTGGCTGTTAAACAGAGATGCAGAGGCAGAAGGGATTAATCAGGAAATCAATTGGAGTCGGTAAGATTTGGCTGAGAAGATCTTCCAAGAAGTTATTGGTAGAGTGGATTAGTGAATTTGTCTGGAAGCACCCTGAATCTGCCAGGAATTGTCAGAGTCTGCTTTGGAAATGCACAGTATTACTTCAGAGATTTGGCTGTTGTAAAAACTAATAAGTTGGTAAGCTGAATGTTGCTAATACAATAGTAATTGTCATTACAAGTGCTATTTTTGTTCCAGTATCTGTGTCGCTTATTGGTACAAGTGCTATGTTTTCTGTTTGTGTTGTTACTATCCGAACTCTGCTATCTGTGTGTTGTCTTGTCTTGAATATTTGTGAATAAAGTGTCATTTGCCATTATTCTCTATATTGATTGATTTCACTCGCATTTACCTCCACAAGAATTTTTGTAACAATATATATATATACACGTATATAATGTTTGGTTATATATGGTACACAAATTTTGATGTCTTGAAATAAAATAAAAATTTTAAATTTGTTTAAATTTGAATTTAAGTAAATTTAATATAGTTAAATTTAAACATGTTTAATATGTTCAATAATTTCTACATTTTACTAATTTAATGTTTAAATAATTTTTGGTATCATTTGGTTGCTTAGAGTTGTTCTCAAACTTTATTTCTTGATATATCCTGCATCATGATTGTAAGTCTTGTGATTATTTAATCAAAGCAAAAAGTCTTGTTATTCTTATTCATTTAATACAAATGTAAAACTGTATTAGAACATTTTTAAGAAAAAGTGCTTCATCTGCAAACTTTTGGATAAACTATATACCATCTTTATGTTTCAAATATATATATATATATAATATTTTAGCTCTTATTTTCATAATAATTAGTAATAGTTCCTTATACTTTTGCTAATACTACAAAGACAGATTTTTTTTTTTTTTTTTTTTTTTTTGTTTTTTAACAAAAATTTTTTTAAATATTTTTTTTGTGTCTTCAATGCTTTAATCCTTTGAATGATGCAGTATTAAAAATTTAAGTTATCAATGAAACAGCAGGGGGGGGGGATGCTGTGAGTCCATACATAAATAAAATGAGCTATAAAAAATTGACATCTTCCCTTCTAAGGAAACCTGGTTACAAGGAAAAACCAGTGTATGCTTCTGTTTTCTGTGCCATCTGTTAATGTTAAATTGAAGCAAAAGATTTTCTCCCAGCAAGTTTTGATAAAATTATAGTAAATTCTATGTATGTAAAAATTGAGAAATTGCAGTTGTGCCGCTAAGAATTAAAGCTAATTCTGTATTTTCTATTTCCTTGTAAATAAATGTTTGGGTTTACTTAATTATTTTAGGAATTGTCCTGTAAATGTTTTGGGAATAATCTTTTTAAATGAAATGCTTTAATGAAAATTATCTTCCCACTTCCTTTGAAAGATGTTTTAAATCATTTGCTTCCTTTAAGAGTTTATGTGCTATGAATTGAAGACGATTGATGTTTCTTTTTCTTTTTTTCTTTTTTTTTTTTTTTTTTTTTTTTGCATAAATTAACCTTTGTTTTTATGTACAACTTTTTAAAAAATTAAAAATTATAATTACTAAGGATTTATATGGTATTAAAATTATGTAACAACTTCTTATCTTATTTTGCTGTAAATCATTTTCAAATTTACTGTTCAATTTTGAAATATCTCTTCATTTTGTAGAAAGAAAAATTCCATACCCACTTGGCAGTTATGTACATGGATAATGTCCTTCAAATTCTTAAGCTTCCAGAACCAGAGCAAATTGAATTGAATGATGCAAGGTAATTTTTTAAAATTGTTTTTAAATAATGATTATTGCATAAACAATCAAAATTTTCACAAGATTTAAATGTAATATACTTGCAAATGTATTTTAAAATTTTTTAAAACAATGAATGGGCAAAGAAATTTGAAAAAAAAGAACATGCTTTAGGGGGGGGGGAATGGCATAATATTCGAATAATCTATATGTGTAAACGTTCGCTGATAAAACCTCAAGAGATTTTGTGATTATTGATTTTTAAATGAAGCATTATTTGAAGGTCATATTTAAGTAGTATAATAGTGCAGATAAAAATGTCAAAGCTGAAAACTTTTAAACAGTTTTACTGATGTAATATAATAGATTTTCTGGCCTTTTGTGTGTGTGTGTGTGTGTGTGTGTGTGTGCAATTACATTTTAATCTGTATTATTTAATTTGTACTTGTGTAATAGGTTTGAATAGCTAAAATTTTCTACAGTATAAAATTCAATTTAGAAAATCTTTTAAATAATATCTTCTTAAATTTTAGTTTTTGAATGAACTATAAATAATAAAATTAAAGGGTGAAAGGTGTGGTATTCTAATTCATGTAAATGCCTTGAGAATTTTCAATAAAATGTTTTTTGTGAAATCATTTAATCATTTTCCCCCACCCAACAGTAATGCATGAGATTAAAATATTAAATATTGTTTTTTAATTGTTTACAGTTTTTTTAGCAATAAGATATATCTGACAAGTAATTAATGTATTGGTGTCTTACGGTATGTGTTAAAATTGTTAAATTTTGCTGTTTACTAAATTATGTACATTTTTATCTTGAATTTGAACATGTTAAGTGTTCTTGAAAATATTTTTAAAAAACGTTAGATAATTTCTGATGTATTTTAATGATTATATAACTTGATTAAGATTTAAGTCTAGTATAAAATAACAAAAACAAAAATGCTTTGTATCTAGTTCATAACAAAGGCAAATTTGAAAAGTAATTGTATTATATTAATTGCTTTTTGATTAACTAAGAAACAGTGAGTTAAAAAAAAATTGTATTTTCCAATAATGCAGTGATAGGTTATTCAAAACTTTAGATATTAATTACATTATAGACAAACTTAGTGATATCCTGTTGTAATGAGAATGAATCAATTAAATCAATAGAACCCACTAGATTTATTGTTGTCAATATTAAGGATTATAGCCTTTACTGCCTATATCCTTTATAATCCAATCAATCAAATGATACAGAAAGCTGAGCAGTTTATGACAGAAGAGATTTTAAACATTTTGTAATTGAAGTAGCAGTTTAAGATTATTTGAAAATTAATGAGTAAATTAAACATTTTATTTATGGAATATTGACCAACAGTAACTCAATACTCTATAACTAAGGTGAAAGAAGTCTTTCATTACAAATTGAGAAAGGAATCCATACAAATTATGTCTTATATTCATTAAAAATGAAATGAACATTCTAATTTATCATATACAGACAGAACATGATTTCTGGAAAATTGTATCCAGAAATCATGATCTGGAATTCTGGTAATGGTTCAAAACCCCCTTCTTCAGCTTACTCAATTTACATGAACCTACAGCCTTATATAAAAAGTGAGAAATGGTACTTTGGGATCTTAAGTGACAGGAAAAGAAAGAAACTTTGATAGATAGAAACATTACTAATGTGATCTAAGAAAAAATCTAAATTTTTTTTTTTTTTTAGTTTGCAATGCATGCTGTTGAGGGAGAAATTCTTGATAGAATTTTTGGCTTTAACAGCTAGATATTTCTAAAAGTACTGAGTAGATAACAAAAGTTTAAAAAAAACATATTAGAAGACTGTGAAGTGACATTTGCTATCATTTGAGGAATTTCTTGTTGAACCACAGTGAAAATTTGACCATAGCTATGCGTTGTTGCTCATTTCAAATTCTACTGCAGCAATGGCTTTAACAGCTCAGAATTCCATACAATGATTTACCTGGCCTCTGTCTAGATCTGAACTCAGTAGAGTATGTCTGAGGTATCTTAACAGGTGAAACATACCACAGAAGCAAACATTATCTTAATGTGGCACTCAAATTGACTTTCGAGAGTACCAGTTTAAAAATTGAAACAATGCAAAAATATTTTTTTCCTTGGAGCAACATTTATTTGAAGTGTTTAATGAGTAAGAAAACTGTATTAATCAGTGATACTAAATAAGTCTAGTAAATCATAATTTTTGATATTGTTTTGTGTATAATGTTTCAACTTTTAGGACGACCATGTTTTGTTTTGTTTAATCCATCACCAAGCAATAAACAAATTCTTTTTTATTCAGTGTATCTGAATTTATTGTAGGTTATAAGCCTCAAATGGTTTCAAGTTTTCCTCTGTTGCAACCTGGATTCTATTTAGTTATTTTTTATGTTTCGTCGAAATTTTCACTTGACAAACTATACAATAAATGCAATCAAATCAATTCAAATGAAATGACAAATGAAATTCTGTATGCCTTCTATACTAAATATCTAATTGTTTTAACTGGTATGTGATCATTATGATAAACAAAAGTTAATTAACTTTATTCATTGTTACACATAAATTATATGCATTTTAGTATGTGTAATTCACAATTTTTTTTAGTATGAATTGAATTTCTCTATGGTTTTGTAAATTTATAATTGTTTTAACTACATTGCATTAAAATTTTGCATGAGCCTGATTTTTAGTAATTAATTTGGTACATGTGTGCAAAATTTAAGTTGTAATTATAGTGATAATTTACTGTTTTAGGCGAAAATTGCAACATCTACTTCATTCATCTTCACTCTACAGAGTTCAGCTTCTTTTAGGAAAAGCTACTGAAAGTAATCTACATAAAGAATGTGCTATACTCTATGGAAAGGTTTGAATTCATTTCATAGTTAAATGTAAATAAATACCAATTATTTTTTTTATTTATTATTATTTTTTTTTTAATTAAGATCCAGAATGATAAACTCAATGCTTGGCATATGCAATGTTTAGATATAAATTGATATATATATATAACCAAAAAAGTATACATTTATAGCTAGAAGAACATGAAAAAGCTCTAAAGATTCTTGTACATCAATTACAAGATCATGATGCTGCAGAAGACTATTGTATTCGCATGTCAAATGGCCGTGATAAAAAATACAGGCACAGACTATTTTATGCACTATTAAGTGTTTATCTTGACAGCACTTTGGAGTAAGTTATTTATTTAAATTAAAACTTGTTATCTGTGATTTTAAATGTTATTTTATTCTCATAACTAATTCTGCTAATATTTTTTCCTGCATTTATAATATATAATAAACACAGCCTAATAAAACAATTTTCCAATTTTGTTTTCAATTACATTTAAAAATTTGCCTCATTTTTATTAAATTGGATACCATACATAAATTAGTTTTTATGTTTTTGCTAGATAATTTATATTAAATGAAGTTGATTTTGATAGTAAATTAAAAAAATAATAGATTTAGAGGATTCTGACTTTTAATGCTTTTCATCAATTTCCGTTACTTTAAAAAAATTAAATTAAAGTTAAAAAAGTATGAAAGTTTTTGTTCTATTACATTAATATTCTTTTTTTGGAATCATATTTTCAAAATAAATATTTAGCAAAATACTCGGCAAAAAATATTTATTTTGCTTTCATGGAAATAAAATGTTAATTTTGTAATTAAGGTGTTTGGAGAATTTAAAGCAAGATAAATTAGTTAGAGGATTTGTAATAAAAAAAATATCATATATTTCATCTATGTGATCCTTTTTTCTCTATGTAATAATTTTCTTTTTAAATAAATTAGAAATTCTTGTTCACTGTGGTGGTTTGGAAGTTTGGAGAGAGAGGTGCCAGCTCAGGTGTCCTTGTCACTTCACTGAGGTTCAAAATTACAAGGTCCATGGCCAATAGCCTTCGTGTTGCTTTCAACTGCAATATTAATAAACAATCACTATCACTTTGTTCACTGTGTAGTTTTTGTACCATATTTATCCTTTATAATTAGTTCCATTTACTTCTCTGTCATAATTTACATGTTATATACTAAATTCTGAAAACATTTATGAATTGGGTACTTTGATTGAAAACTTTCAATGAAGGAACTTTTTTGTGAATGATAAATTTTTTAGTTATGATCTCAGTTCTTAATTCTTTACAGAAAAGTAACATATTTGTGAGATAAATTTCAGAACAACATGAATTAGATGCAATTAAAAGTAAGAATAATGAAGCAGAAAATACACTATGATAGATTTTTATTTATTAATACATTTTTAAGTCATGCACTAATTTTAAAAGTATAATGAATTAGAATAAAGCTTTGATTCATTCTGATTTTTTTAATATTGAATTTTAAAGATTAAAAGGGAAATTTTCTAAATAAAAAAAAATTAATATTTTTATGTAGAAATATACTCAGAAAAAGAAAAAAAATCTTCAAAATACTAACAAAAAACTAGCGAAATATCGTTATTGTAGTAAAATTTCTTTGAATTACCTATATTCATATGCTTTAGTTTAAAAAGGGAAACATTCTTTTTATATTTTCCCATTTAATTATTTTGTTATAATTTAACACTTTTTTTTTTTTTTTTCCAAAAATTATATTACTTTAATGAAAAAAAACTTTTTAAAAATGCATTGTTGTTAATTATTTTAGAAAAAAAAATGTGTTATCTAAGAAATCTTTGTTTGAAGTATTGGTAAATCTATTATGGATGATAAGATAGTAAAAAAAAAGGATTTCTTTTTAAAATATTTTTTTTTATAATTTTATAGAATTTAGTAGTATAATTTAGTCAAAAAATATTTTTTCATTATTATTTTACTTATTTTCATTCACATTATTTTTTATTGTGAAATTAAAGGGACCCATTTTATTTTATTGTTACAGAGAGCAGAAAAGAGAGGAAATGTTACCTGCTGCTATTCAGTTATTAAATAGTGAATTAGCAGAATTTGATGTATCAAAGGTATTTTATGATATTATCTTGTTATCTCCATTTTTTAAACACCTTAATTATGTAAGTAAATTTGAGTTTTTAAAATATAAAAGGATCAAATTTAGACGTATCTATAATCTTAACTTATCCATTAAAATTATTTTTCTCTCATTTTTATCTTTTTACAACCTCTGAACTTTTATGAAGTATTGTACAAAAAACTATATATATAAAAATATACTTAGTATACATATTTCGAGAGGCCAATCCCCCGCTCCGCACATGTTGCTCTAGTTGATGAAATCGCACTATAATTTTATAACGTGTGTGTTATTTCTTGTGAACTTCCAACTAATTCTTTATAATTACTTATTTTGAAGATGAATTTCATTTAACTATTTTTATGCATTCATAATTTGAATTGAAATTTTTTTTTTTATCAGTGGCTAATGTGAAGAATATCTTCTTTTTGAAACGTTTGAACACTTTTCTCAAAATGATTTGTTTTACTGACATGATGTTTCCTGCTGTTGGAATTATTTACTACACATTATAATTTTATTTGATTCCTTGTAAAACTGTATCACATAAATGTATTTAAGCTTTTAGAATATATCATTAATAATAAATTTCTTCAAAGTCACTGTGAATCAGAATATTTTGCTATTTAAAACTTTTATAATCATTATATTTCTCAATTTTTTTTTAATTATATTGATTTCAGAATTAATTACCAGACCAATAAGAAAACTCTTTTATTTTAGGTTCTCCAACTCATTCCATCCCACTGGTCAGTAGCCATTTTAGACCAGTTTCTCGTAAGAGCACTGCGTTCGAGCTTACATCATCGTTATTGTTGTAGACTTCAAAGTGCTCTTGCTCGAGGAGAAAATTTACAAGTGAAATTCTCAAAAATACACATAGAAAATACTTCTGTTATTATGACTGAGGACAGGTGATTTTACTTTTAAATGAAGTACATTTCATTAATAGTATTAAAAATTAAAAGACCAAATCAAATTTTTAAGTTGATGTTTAGCATTTTATTATATTTTTTGCAGCACATCATAATTAGTTTTTAAAAGATATCCAAAAACTTTTTACTTTTTGTCGAATTTAAATGAATTCAAGTTTTATTTTAATTTTATATATTGATATCCTCCACCCTTGACTAGTTGGTTTCAAAAGACTAGCTTTGGTTGTTGTAACATATATATATATATATATACTGTGCAATTCTATTTGAATCTGCATTATAATTTCAATACAGTAAAACTTTTAAGAAAACATTTCCTATAATCTGTGTTTGCTAAATCAGTATGGTCTTTTTTTCTCTTATGGATATTAATAAAACTTTATTGTAACTCATTACATAGTTATACTTTTTTTTTTGTATGAACAAAAGGAAAGCCATTAAATTTTAGAAAAGACATTATAAAATGAGAATCACATGTGAAATTCTTATTGTAGTGCTTGTAACATGGACTATTCATGAACTTTATTGTAAATAACATCTGGGATTTCTTTCTGACTTTATATTTTTGTTTCCAGCTCCTTTCCTAGCAAGTAAAAAGTGGAATATATTTGAAGTGTAATGAATAGATATAATCTAGTTGCAGAAACATGACATAGAATTGAATTTGAGATAGAAATATTGCTGTAATTGATAAATAGGAAAAGTGAGAAAGCTTTGAATATTACATAGGAGTTACTTATGTTTCTGTGTGATCTATAAGGACTAGGATCTGACACTGTTTGGTCGAAGTTTCTCCATTAAGGATTTACTCGCATTGTATCCCAGTAAGAGTAGTCTTTTGTATTTGATAGAAATTGTCTGTACCCACTTGGAGGGACTATAAACTAGAAGATAGCATTCCCCTTTATACCAATAAATAATATGGTTTTGAAAAGTAATTAACTATTTTCTTGAACTGTATTTGTATGCCTATTTTAATTACTTCATTTGTTTTGGGAATGTTGAACTTCAGAATTGCAACTAGACTAATATATAAACTGACAGACGAGTCACAAGTAATAGCAACACATCACATGCTGTTATACAAATAATTTTAACATTAACAATTGCAATTATTAAGATGTAAAATGTTAGCTTTACTGCTTAAGGATTTAAGTTTTATTCATTTCCTTACATGTATAAAATAATTTATGTGTAAAATAAAGTTGGTGAAAGTGTGCAAAATGTCTGTTGTAATAATGCTTTCTTTAGCTTTTTGAAATAACTGTAATTAATGTTTGTTATGATTTTTATTTATGTTTATTGTTTAGAAAAATTAGTTTTTATTGTAGAATGGAATTTATATGTTTGATTTTTTTTTTCCATTTATTGATATCCACACAAATATGTTTATTGTATTTTATATACTAATTAAAATATTATTTTTTAAAATGATTTATATTTTCTTTCATAGGATTTGTGCTGTGTGTAAGCATTCTTTTGTAGAACCTACTTTTGCAAGACATTCCAATGCTACATTAACTCATACACAATGTGCCAAACATCTTAATATGTCCCAGGACTCATCTACATTTAAAACATCTCAGTCTAATTTAAGGTGATAAAAATAAGACTTAAGTTGGACAAGACATCATTAATTGCTTCTTAAAGGTATTTCAATTCTACATAATTTTAAATATAAAAAAAATTATACTTTAAGGAATTATTAATTATCTGAAAGGGGTCTCATAAATAATTATTGGTATTTTATCTCTTTTCAGTTCCCAGTGACTAAGGTTGCAGTGACATGCAAGAAAGTGGACTTCTTTTTTGGTGTAATTTTTTGTAAACAAGGAATAGAAAATTTATAGTTAAATATATGTATGAATGTTACATTTATATATAATTCATACAAAATTAGCAATCACTTTCCACAAAAGGATTTGATGAACATAAATTATTTAATCACTTTGTGTAGGTTTTGAGTGAATTATTTTATTTTTATAACATAGTGTAATATTTTGAATTATGAATAATTTATTGAATGAGATGCAAATTAGCATTTTATATGCAATTTTACTGAAAAGCATTTTTATGTTAGATGACACAATAATGATATAATTACATAATTTCATCATCAAAATGAATAATATAATCTGAAGTTGATATTTTACTAACTTTAAAGAAAATTAAATAAGTGTGATTTTTTTTAATGAAAAGCTTTTATAGTGAATAATTATAGAATGACTATTAACATTATTCATCCTTATGTCATTTAATTACTAAATTGGTAATAAATTGGAAAATACTATAATAAGTAGGAATTATGGATTATGAAGAAGAAAAATAATTTTTAAGATTATAAATTACTGAAATATATATTCTTTTGGAATAGGTCAAATCACAATTTTTGTTATTAGTAATTGTTAATGATTTGTTAATTTGGTGATTTTAGCTATGTGAATAGTAAAACTTTGGTCACAACAATATTTTAAAGTCCTTGAAACGAACTTTTCTTAAGATCATGTTAAAAGTAACATGTCTGAATACAAGCGATCCAAGTTAAATACAAAGTAGAAATCCTAAGAGGTTTTATTTTTTCTTATTGCAAAAACAGTGATATTAAAAATTAAGTCATTAAAAAGGAATGTTATTGATAGTAGTGTGGAAATATTTCTCAAGTATATTTATTTGGAGAAAACTAATTTTAATTCATATATTTATAGCTTCAGTGTTAAATAAAACTTTAAAAAGAACTTTCAAAATTTAATAATTCAGGTTTTTTTTAGTAAAATAAAGTTAATTCTGAAAATTATTCTTTCAAATATTGGTTTATATCTTTAATAATTGAATTTCAAGTATTATATTTAATAAACTGATATTATATTTAGTTCACTCAGCTTTTACAAAATAAAATAGTTAATTGCAATATCAGAAATGTTTGTTAAACATGTTTGATGTAATAGGCCTGCATATAATTAGCAGGAACTTCTATGTAACATGATTGTAAAAGTAACATTCTAGTCAATTATATCCATGGAGTGCATATTTTCCATTTGCATAATAATTCTTAGTTATACATTCTAGAAGTCTTTGTGAATAATTGCATTAGAAAAATTTATGGATTTTAAAAAATTTATAGAATAACACCACAAGGGAACTATGACTGCTTTATATAAAATTAACTATTTTAAAACTGTCTTGCTTAAGTACCATATCTGTTGAGCAATATCTTTTCACCCGAAAATCCAATTTTTCAAAAAATTAGAAAGTAAAGTAACATTCTGTAGTAAAAAAAAATAAAGTCACATAAATGATATTATTTAAGATTTGAATTTAACTTGCAAAGAAAATTGTCCTTAAATTGAGCAATACACCAAGAGACAAATACTGTAGAAATAGTTTTAGGTGCATTATGAAGTTCATAAAAATTTATTTTTAATAAACAAATTATTCTTTATTTTTTAAACTTCTGAAAATCATTTAAAAATGTGTTGAAATTTATTGAAGAAATATTTTGCTTTTCAACAAAATATTTTTATTTTTGTGATTAAAAAACATTATTTTGACCTTATTTGTTTTTTAATGAATTCAAGATCATTACTTTTCACTTTCTTATGATTAATATTTCAATGACCAATACACAGAAAAAGAAGTTTATATCATTAAATGTTCCTGGTCATTGCATTATGAACAGAAACTCATTTCTCAGTTACATTCCTGACTTTTTTCTCTATTTGCTTTTCAACCATTTATATGACATGAAGCAGAAATGCAAAATAACTCTCATGCCCAGTGGTTAAAAGTTAGAGAAATGAAAAAAGAATACTACTGAAATTTATATATGTTAAAATATTTTTATTGTTGGATTGAGAAAAAGAAAAGAAAAGAATGTGCAAATTTATGCTAACAATTATTCATATACTCATAAAATCAGAAATTAGTTATTGTTACTGAAAATCAAAGGTAATAAATCGCTTTAAAAATGGTAATACTGTATATAGCAAAAAGTCATATTTTCAATTAATAATCAAAATTAATTCTATGTATTACTAAAAAAATATTCATTTATAATGAAGTCCATGAACCTAATTATTCTAAACTGTAAAAATAGAATTCTTTGAAATTTTAATTTATATAATATGCTAGGTTAGTTTTATTTTTTAAAATATTAAGCTATTTTGACTACCAAATTTAAGGTTAAGTTTTCCTAAAAAGGATTGATGATTTTTAAAAATTTGTATCATTTATCATGAATTATTGAAAGCATATATTATCCTTCGCTAAGTTCATTAGGTAAACAAGTCTAAAGTACTATGAATAAGTTAGCAATGACAATTTGGCTTTTTCAGAATTGATGTTGATAATGATGTAACAAATTAAAACAGATCATAAGCATATTTTACTCTATAATATATCCTGAAAAAAAAATTCTAAAAAAGTTTGTTACAAGTACTTTTAAAAAAATTTAAAGTAAGATTGCAATTATTTTTTGCAATTATATTTTACGAAAGTTTATTCACAAAAAACAGAAACAAATTAAAATCAATTCATCGAAATAATTAAAGTGCTTTTCAGATGATATTTTATTATTTTTGTATCTTGCTTTTGTGTGGAATAGTATACAATTACTTTTTTGAATAGGTATTTATCCAAGAAAAGTATAAATATCTCCACTGTAAATAAAATAAATATATATAATATTCCAAGACTAAAAATTACAATTTATAATTGTGCTCTGCTAACATGGACACATTTACAATCAATCAATTATTATTCATTCATTTGGATTAGGAATATTAATACTTTAGTATTATGACAATATAAATTCAATGATTCCTTCTGCTCCATGTATGATGACAAATTAAAATTGCTGAGCTCAAAATAAATTTTAAAACAGTGACCATTTGAATTAATTTTTTACATTAATCTGTGGTAAATATATTTCAATAAGAAATATTTTTAAAAAAATTTGCTTAAAATATTAATGCATGTGAACTTTTATTAGCAATTATATGAAACAAATTGTTATATCCTTTCTTTGAAAAAACAAATTTTACATTTTCTTCCTTCTAAATAGATCATAATAGATCCAATTCACCATCATCACCAAATAACAGTTCTTTAGATACAAAATATTTATAGATCGTTAAAAATTTAATATTTCCAGAAAAATACGGACAATTTAATTACATTAATAAAAAAAATTTTAATATAGTATTTCTTGTATGTCATTTTTTAAAAAAAGAAAACTTTATTTTTGTAATGATTATAGATTATATGAGACATGAACATGAGTATGTAAAATTTTACTTGAACATGGTTATTGAAAGCATGATACTATTTTATAATGCCTTAGCATCTATCTATGTACTCGAATTAGTATCACTATTTGCTCTAGTCATATGTCATCTTTTAATTTCACATGTTATTCTGACAATTTAAAGAATATATGGAAGTCTCTAAGTAAGGAATATTGTTTTTTATGATTTTATTTATTTGGTTTTATTTAATTTTCTTTGATTTTATGGAGAGAAAAAATGTAAAATATTCAAGATAATATATAAAGTTGTACTTATGTCTTGTTCTTTTTAAATTTGTCAGTCAGGAGGTAATGCATTAAGTTTTACTTGGCTCAATGTTTTTTAAAGTCGCCAGTCATCAATGCTTTAATAATATTAAATATTAGTAATTCTTTTGTTTAAAACATCTTTATTCAAAAATATAAACATGAGGTAGAAGTTAATTCTATTTTTTTTTTTTATTAAAAAGGATACACCATAGGATATTCTCATTAAGTATCCATTATTGAAATAGTGTCAGTTATGTTTCAGGAAGAATTAGAAATTATTATGAAAAGAATTAGATTAAAAGATGCAATAAATATAAATAGCCTTCAAGTACATTTTTTTTTCTCTTTCCATTATGCTATTTTAAAGCAAAACATTTTCCGGAATATTTTTAAAACCTCGTATTTTATTAGTTTTGCCATTTAGCATCTAATATGTTTTTAATGTTAGACCTTTTCACCTGTTACTTTGGCATCTATGATAACTAATATTACAGTATGTGATATTTCGCGAATCTACTAATCAATCAATTATTTATTTGTCAGAGAGTGAATTTTTATTTATTGGTGAAAAATTCTAGATATACACTCTGTAACAAACAAAAAAACGATGCACCAAGAAGGAGATGTCTGATGGAGACAAAAATTGGTGATCTGGCTCGACAGTGTGCAGGTGTGAGTGGCGTAGCGGTCAGTACGATCGTAGATTTCGCTCTGTTAGCCGTCTGTGAATGGTCATGGTGGACACTCGTGTGCGGGTCGTACGTCTGATGGTTGATAATGATGAGTCGGGCGCTGTGACAGCTGATCTGACAATCACTCTGTCCTCCCGATCTGCTCAGGCCCTAGGTCGACCGCTACCATCATAACGCTGAAATCTGCCATTGTCCACCCATTCTTACCAGCATCTTCTAATCGCCGCATCGCTTCGACCCATATTACGAATGATTCTCCGATTGGCCCACACCCTGCCTCTTTCAATTCAATGATACGCCCTCTTTCAAACTCTGACAGTTGCTTGTAATGAGCTCGAATCCTACGGCGAGACATTTTTTTCTGTCGTTGAAAGGTATCCTAAATCGCAATGCAACAGAAAATTTGACCATCAGATTGAGATTCGCTTCTTATGTATGTATATACACCTGCTGAGTGCGCTGTAGCTCCCGCTATTGATTCATTGGACACCAAATTTTAATCATTTGCATGTTCTGATTAAATGTCTTTGAATACGAAATTTCATTACAATGGGCAACTCCACATCTTGGTTCGTTTTTTTTTTTTTTTTTTTTGTTATGTATTTATATATATATGTACACTCATGGACAAAAAAATTAGCGCACCAAGAAGGAGTCGTCAAAATGAAACGAAATTTTACAAACGTAATAATTACTTTGATATAAGTAAATGATTAGAAAATCAAAGAAAAGGATCATTTATTTCAGAGAAAAAGGCAAAAGAATGGAGGATTTTTATACCCAGTTGAACCCCCTGTAGCGCGAATGCACGATGCGATACGATCGTTCATTGAGGCATACAAGTTCTGAATGATGTCTTGAAACATTTCGGTCCATTTTTGCTGTAACCTTGCCTCTAGTTCATTCAAACTCGTGGGATGCCCAACTCGCCATCCCAAATAATTCCAGATATGCTCGATTGGAGACAAATCTGGGGATCGGGCAGGTCAAGGAAGGGGGGCCGCGGTAGCCTAGTGGTCAAGGTCGTGGATAGCGGCTGGCGGTTTTCGTTCAGTCGCGGGTTCGATCCTTGGCCACCAAAGACCCGCCGTGTAGCCGGGGCTGATGCACGTTAAATCTGTTCGGGGCCCAAAGTCCTCCCGTTGGCGTGGTGTGGATGTTAGGAGAGGGGGGTGCCAGCTCAGGTGTCGTCCTCGTCACTTGACCGTGGTTCAAAATTACGAGGTCCGTCGCCAATAGCCCTCGTGTTGCTTCTAGTGCGACGTTAATAAAAAAACTAAACTAAACTAAACTAAAAGGTCAAGGAAGGGTAGTAACAGTGCGGAAACAGTCTTGTGACACCCTTGCCGTGTGAGACCGAGTATTGTCTTGTGGAAAAATGGCTCCTGGGAGCCGTTGCATGAGTGACAACACATGTGGTTGCAGGATGTCATAGACATACCGCTGGGCTGTCATGGCGCCACGGATCAATACTAGGGGGTGACCGTGTATTGTAGGCAATGGCACCCCATACCATCACACCAGCTGTGGGAGCGGTTTGTCGCTGTAAAGCAAAGGCGGGGTCTCCACACACGAACACGATTGTCATCACTGCTGAGATTAAATATGGATTCGTCTCTAAAGACGACCTGGTTCCATTCCGCTGCAGTGCAGTTTCCTCGTGCGCGGCACCACTCCAAACGGAGGCGTCGATGGGTGGGCGTCAAGAGCAGCACACGTAATGGGCGCCACGATCCCAAATGTCCTTCAGCGAAGCGCCTTCGTATGGTTCGAGAAGAAACAGGGGCCCCGAGTGAGGTGCTACATGTGCCTGGATGGCGGCCAATTAAGCAGTTGGCTGTACACGTTCATTTCTTACGATGTGGCGATCTTCTCGACGACAGGTCTGTCGAGGGCGTCCTAAGCCTGGTCTTCGTTTAAATGACATTTCTCGGATCCACTGGTCCCAACACAATCAGAGCGGCCTGATTGACGTGCTGCTCGCCTTGCTGACCACCCAGCTTCCATCATGTCGATGATTCTCCCCCTCTCAAACTGCGACAGCTGCTCATATTGTCTTCGAAAATGGCGTAATGGCATGTCTACTTCAGCTCTTCCTTTCTAAACGATTCAGCACACTCAACGTAAACGATTCAGCACTTGGTTACCTGTTTTATACTCCACGGAGAACGACGTTAAACGCCCTCTACCGGCTATACGTAATGCGCAATCACGCTGCATTTCTAATTATTTGCATATCTCCCCGACATGTACCTTCATACCAAGTTTCGTTACGATCCCGCAATTATTTCTTGGTGTGTCCATGAGTATATATATATATATATATGTGTGTGTGTATATACATATGTATATATATACATACATACACATATATATTTATATTTATATGTGTATATACATACATATATATGTGTGTATATATATACTTATATATGTGTGTATATATATACATAACACATCAATCAATAACTCCCGAGACTAACCCAGAGATGGCGCTCGTAGTAAACCAGTAACCAGGTCTTTCTAGAGTACGAACCTTTGCTTGAAACGTGTCAAAATTTTAAGTCGATCGGACCAGAAACAGCTGAGTTATCGAGGTTGGAGTAAAGTCGTTTTGTAGTTTGTTTAAAAAATGGAAAAAACCGAGTTTCGTGTTCTGATAAAACATTGTTTTTCAATGGGTAAAAACACCGTGCAAGCGAAACAATGGATTGAAAAATGTTACCCGGACTCTTGTCCATCAAAAGCAACGATTTGTCGGTGGTTTGCCGAGTTTAAACGTGGTCGTACCGACACAAATGACGCGGAACGCTCGGGTAGACCTGTGGAAGCCGTTACACCGGAAAATGTGAGTGAAGTGACAAAAATTATAATGAAAGATCGTAAAGTGAAGCTCCGTGAGATTGCTGAGATGACACAGATATCATATGGAAGTGTATTTACTATCCTTCATGAAAAATTGAGCATGAAGAAGGTTTTTTCCAAGTGGGTGCCGCGATTGCTTTCGATGGAACAAAAACAGCAACGAGTCTATGATTCAGAAAGCTGTTTATCGCTATTTACTCGCAACAAAAAAGATTTCTTGCGAAAAAAAAAGAAAAAAAAATTTTTTTTCCCCATAACACATCGATCAATAACTCCCGAGTCTAAAATTGAAAACAACATTTTTTTTGCAAAATATTTTTTTAATCATCAACATAACACCTTTTGTTAATCACCTTTTAGGGTGATACAATCGTTCCAACGCTTTTCCAAATCTTTTTTTTTTTTTTCGCAAGATATCTTTTTTGTTGCGAGTAAATAGCGATAAACAGCTTTCTGAATCATCGACTCGTTGCTGTTTTTGTTCCATCGAAAGCAATCGCGGCACCCACTTGGAAAAAACCTTTTTCACTTCACTTCAAAAAACCTTTTTCCTGGTCCGATCGACTTAAAATTTTGACACGTTTCAAGCAAAGGTTAGTACTCTAGAAAGACCTGGTTACTGGTTTACTACGAGCGCCATCTCTGGGTTAGTCTCGGGAGTTATTGATCGATGTGTTATATATGTATTTATATATATATATATGTGTGTGTGTGTGTGTGTGTGTATTTATATATATGCAGTGTTAACATCTTTTTGTATTACCCTGTATATAAAAATGGTCAAACCATGAAACATTTTGTCTCGGGAAAGGTTCGTCTTGTATGGAATGTGACCACCGTACATTGCTATAGAAGCTTCATAACAAGTGTCATACCATTAATGAGGTAGTTGAGTAATGCTTGCGGCTATAAACCCCATTCTTCTAAAAGCGCTGCTTTTAACACTTGGAGGGTCTGGGGAGACGGATGATGTCATGCTATGTCTCTTTCTAGACCATCTCAAAACGTTCTATAGGATTGAGCTCCATAGACTTTGTGGGTCAGTCCATGTGACGAATACCCTTTCCAAGAAAATCATCAAAAATGTGGGTTCTGTATGGCCTTGTCTTGTTGTTTATAAAAATGAAGCCCAAGCCTACTGTACCCCGGAAAAACCTCACAGGCATAAGCTTCAAAGACCTCAATCCCTATAGCAAAGGATATGTTTGTGGAGTGACACCACCCGCATCAAAAACGAGCAATGGCGTACGACTGCTCACCATTATGCCACCCCACATAAAGATTCCTCTGCCATCAAATTGGTCGATTTTTCTGATGTTAGAGAGATGGTAACGAACTCCATGCTCTTTCCAGACGAAAACTCGATGAGAATAACTCTGTGTGCTGAATATCAACTTATCAGTGAGAGAGAAAAAAAGAACTTCCTCCCCCATTCTTGATGATTCATAGCACGACAAATGAGCTGTGTGATATGCTCAGAGCTAGAAATACCACTGGACTTTGGGTTTAAAGACATAACGAAGGGCTATTCGCTATTTTCTCTTCACTGGCCTCGGGGACTTTTTAGTAGTTTAAATTGTATAGAATTACAATTTTTACTCAACTAACACATCAATCAATAACTCCCGAGACTAACCCAGAGATGGCGCTCGTAGTAAACCAGTAACCAGGTCTTTCTAGAGTACTAACCTTTGCTTGAAACGTGTCAAAATTTTAAGTCGATCGGACCAGAA
>BMAW01052957.1:1596515-1627333 GCA_019974015.1 Nephila pilipes
CTAAAAGGTGATTAACAAAAGGTGTTATGTTGATGAATAAAAAAAAATTTTGCAAAAAAAATGTTTTCAATGTTAGACTCGGGAGTTATTGATCGATGTGTTAAAATGAAACGTGACGAGGTAAATTACAGGATGATAGAAGCGAAGTGTTTTGAGGATAATGAGAAATGAAATAGATGGAAAGGAAAATGAGAGGGAATAGAGGAAAACAACTTGATGATTGTTATAATTTGTTTTGAAGCTCTTTAATTGGTTTTTTTGGATTGAAACGAATTCTGTTTGAAATATTAAGATAAGAATCAGCTGTTTGTAGGGAGTGACTTGAATCAAACGAATGAATTAGTAAGCTAAGAATTTATTAGTTAATCCCAATTTAGAATTGAAAAGTTAATTGATATTTAAGAGCTAGCGACTTAAGCTAACTATATCATTGACTATTAATAAAGAATTTTGATTTGGTCTCACATGTCTTTAATAGGAGTAAGTATTTATTGCTGGATCTCTTCAACTAAACTACGGTGCAAGAACATGGATCATTATACAGGGCCATCTGTGCAAGGCGTTTGTGTACTGTTTGCTGAAAATCTTTGTTCAAGGTGCAGCAGCAAGATCATGAGAAATCTCTATAGACATTGTTTGCCTATACCAATTTTCACTTAATGCCAAGTAGTAATGTTGTACAGGTATCGTTGCTCTTGGGTACTGTACAGCCTGGGTAGTGGTACTGTACAGCCTGGTAACAGTACCACTTGTTTGGAATTGATTCCACAACTTGGATACCATTTTTGGTGCCATTTGTAATCATGAAGTTAACATACACCTGCTTGAGACTCCCCAGCTTCAAGCCTGCCAACAGTTCATTCTTACTGCAGTCATTCATATATGTAAGTTTTAACACAAAGTTCACATCACTACATGCAAAAATCCCAGATGCTTAAACGGTCAATCTCACGTTTTCTACAAAATTAACACTAAATACCAGTATTTCCAAACTGGATGCTAACATTGTGCTATCTGTTATCCAAAATACATACAAATTTTACTACAAACAGTTTTGAATTAATGTGAAAAACATGTTTGTGACTTTTTCACCGATGCACTTGCAACTTAAAAAAATTATCATCTTTCTCAAAAAGAGTTAGAATTCTCGTTTTAATATTATGAGAACTATCAGATATAGGAGTGATATGGCTAAGATACAATAAGTTTAGAAAATATTTGTACCAGGGCGTTTTTTGCCAAAAAAAAAACTATAATTTTAGTATACTGAGTAGAATAAAATTAACTCACAAAGGAACAATTATCAAAACACTCTTTTACAAATATGAATGTAGGAAAAGAAATCGAATAAATATATAATTGCTTTTTAAACATACAGAAAACTAAAGTTTAGTGATTTTGAGATGTGTAAAAAGTATTCATGCACTGAAACAAATGCAAAATTTTGCATTTGTTTCATCAGGAAGTTCTGAGGAATATATACGTTGTTATTCCATTCTCAAACACTTTTTAAGAAACTACGGAATTTTTAAGTAATAATATCAAAATGTTAATATTCTGTTCTCAAAAACCTTTTAAAAACTACGGAATTCTTTAGAAATAACATCACTGCACCAAAAAAAATACGACATTCCATCACAGATATTTATTTTCTCCATAATTACACTGTTTCCCATGTTAACAACAAAAAGAATATAACAGACGATCCTGTCATAAAAATCAACTATTAAATTAAGTTTTAAAACAATAATTTATTCAAGTAGGCAACAATATTCTGTTTGGATATCAAAATAAGACATGATAAAACATTAAATCAAATGCATCTTAGCAATATAAATTTACCCTAAGATCATTGAATGCAAATATTATCAGAATGTATTTAATAATGTCAATCTTGCCTTTAAAATTTATTTTTCCTAACAAGGTCCATGGACGCAACATTTTCCCATCCTGAATTGAGTGCAATTCAGAAATGTTTATAAATACAATCTTTCAGGTATTTTTATTTGCAACCTTCAACGATAAAATTTCATTTGAAGCATTACTAAAATCACTCGTACAAGGGATGACTGTATCACGAAGAATCAGACATTTGTAAGATAAAAGATTGGTAATATCTTTGTCTGAATTAACTTCAAAAGGATAAATCCTCTGAATAGGCAAAACAAAGTAGAGCAAGAAGCTTTTATTTGCACCAAACGTACTTCTTTATCTTTTCCAGGTATGATTTCAATTACTTTTCCCAATTAAATTCATTTACAATTATCATTTCCCTACTAACACTACCTGACCAATCTTAATCAGACGTATAATTCCTTTTTTAGGTTTTTGTAATAGTAACCCTAGATACTCAGATCTGAATCTGTTTTGTAAATTCTTCTGTAATGCTTGTCTATACATTATTTGAAACATTGTAAAAGAGAAAAATTAAGAAACCATATAAACACAGAGAAGCATTTCTACTTGTATATTTATTAAAGTTTATCATCCAGTAAAAAAAAGTATTACAGGAAAGACACAAACATGTGGATTTATTAAGAAAAACTAATTTTAACAGTTGAAAATATTTTACAAATTTATATCTTTTTATATTTGGCTGTGTTAATATTGCTAAGTATATTTTCTTAATGGCAAAATTTCTAAAAATTATTTTTATAAATAAATTTTTCTAAATATTCATATAAATGTTGGATTTGTGCTATTTTTCATTTAGTTGTTTAACTATAATATTACAAATCAGGGAATTCCTGTTATGAAAAGCAATTTAAAAATCATTGAAAAAGTTTTCAAAATAAATAAGTAAACATTTAGACATTAATCTTCTGCTTTCAGCCATTCTATTTCACTCAGAATGTTGCTCCTGGCTTGTTTTTCATATTTTTCTTGAAATGCTTGAGTAGCATAAATGTTTGGTATTTGCAAAAAAAGTTGAAGAATCTAAAGAATAAATTAAATTGAAAATTTTGAATAAATAAAATTAACAGTAAACAATAAGAATACTACAAATATGAGCCAAGAAAAATATTCATTACTTTTGATCGTACATTGTTGTACTTTGATTTTGTCATAAAACTATACTCTTCTCTAATTTGTTGAGTGTATTTCTTATATTCTGCAAAAAAAAAAGAATTTATTTGTAATTATGAAAAGTATTGAATGAATGAGCAAAAAATTGAAAATCTTGTTTTACCTACCATCTGGATCGGAACCTAAAACGCTCATATCAAAATCTAAGAAATAATGCACATCGTCTTTGCCAAAAAGACCTTCTTTTTTATGTTCTTCAGTACAATGAGCTTTCAATGCTAAAATCAACTCTTCAACTTTGGCAACTAATTCTTGATTCTGAAAAAGATGTGTAGAATATAGAATTGAAAGAAAATTCTCTGCATTAATTAGTAATTAATATTTAATTCTGTTTCATAAATTATTACACAAAATGTTAATTTGAAAATTATATTTTAATATCATTCACTACAAATAAGAAGTATCACACAAGAAATATTTGTTCCTTAAGTCACCATTAATTTTTAAAAAATAGCTAGATGCATGTCTTTCTCATATAGTGAATATTTATTACTCTGATGTGAATAATTTGGCTTGTAAAAACATTTCAAAATTATATATAATTGGTAAAAGATGATTATCAATACTTATTAATAAGACTGTATTAATACTTATTATGGCATATAAAATAAATTTTTGAGTGTACATAAAACAATGTTAATTTCAATCAGTCAATGTATAGACATACATGTAAGTCATGTACTATTTTTAAGCAGTATCTCACTCTTTTCCTCACCATGCCACATGGCACACTGCTGTGAGATCTAAATATATTTAACACGCAACAATATCTGTTATTAAAAAAAAAGTAAGTCTTGCATGGGCAATCACCAATCATTAGGTACTTCCTCTACCACTATGATGACAGATCCAAGGGGTGGGCATGGGGCCATGTGTCCCTCTCATCATAATTTCATGCACAGACAAAATTATGTACCTGAATAGAAAAACCCAACCAAATTTCAAAGTACTTATTTTATGGTTTTGCTTCAATATTTGTTTTGTCGAAGCACAGGACTAAGCTACCTTTCACACTATATAAGTTTTTAATTCTCAATTTGAATTTGATTCCTCAGTTTATACTTAGTTTATTTTATTGAAGAATAATAAATGAAATAAAATAGTTAAGTGTTAAGAACTTTTTAAAAAAAAAAAAAAAAAATTATGCCCCCCCCCCCCTGTTGATTTTTTATGGATCCATTACTATCTAACCAATCAGTGTTTCACTACAAGAAACTTATTTTAATGGTAGATTTAAATATATGTTTGATATATGCAACCTTCCAAAAGCTCACAAGCGTATGAAAGCAGATTCTTTATTCTACAAATACTAAGACTACTAATGACAAAATATATTGAGAAACCATCCTGTTCCAAACTATTTGAAAGAAAAAATTTTTAGTTACAGGATTAAATTCACAAAGCTTACTTTCAATATCTTTTAATGATTTTTCTAAAATCTGATAGTCTGCTTTGACAAATAATTTATAAATATTCTATGCATGGAATATTAAGAATTTATCATTCACATAACTTTATTACAATATAATTTCATTAAAGGACAGTTAATAATTGAATTGAGATATTTTTAATCAAATTTCTTCATCTGGAAGAAATCTAACAATGTATGCCTCATTGCAAGATTGTCTTTTTTAATGTCTTTCATAGTAAAATTTTTCCGTTGCTGAAAAGCATTGCATAATCTGATTTCATAAAAAAATTCATAGATCAATTACATAGGAAAAAGAGATTATCTTTTCACAAATGCAAGCTAAAGTGATTTTAAGAACTAATTCAGTCAATTTGTTAAATTTATAAATTTAATTTTTAAATTATGATACATGGAAAACTTTATTATTTGCAAATGATACCTGAAAATAGTTTTACAGAATAATTATTTTGAGAAAAATAACATTTTGATATTAGCTAATAGGTTTCAACTTCTTGTAAAAAAAAAAAAAAACAGAGCGAAATGAGACACTTAAGCAAGTGGAATTTTTTTGGATAAATATTTACTTACAGAACTAGAAAACAATTGTACGCTGAGTTCTCTTTTCGCTGCTTTTAAAATGGAGGTTCCTATATTTATGGGAAAAAAGGAGCAAAATAATATAAAATGTATAAAGCAAAAGAAAAGACTTGCAATAACAGCTAAGTAACAAAAGGAAACAAAACAAATAAATAAAATGCCCCAATATTAAGTACAGGAAACATAGGTATTTGAACAAATAAAAATAAATATGGCATTACATAAACTTTAATGGTTATTAGCACACTTAAATAAAAGAAAATTCTTAAAAAATTAAATAAAATTTAATTTTGTAAAGGAGAAGGATTTTAAATGCAGATTCATTTAATTTTAAATTGGGATGATACATAATTATATCAAACAATACGTCACTGAATTTTATACACAAAATTTTCATATTTTTAGTTATAAGACATTAAAATTTTCATTTCAGAAGAAAGGATCAAGTATTTTACATTTTTGTCCTCACATAAATATCACATTTATCAAAAGCTTACTTTTGATATTTCTGATTCAGTACAAAATTCATTAAATATTTTCACACTTTGATCTTCATTTTCTTGAGAACGAGGATCATATGCTACACTGAAAAGCAGGGAAGAAAAATAAGTAATTGATATATTAAGAAAGTGCACCATATCAGTTTTAAAAGGCTATAAAAAAACTGATTATGTAACATTCATTTACAATACTTCTATAGTAGTAAGATGCAAATAAATATAAACATTTCACACAAAAAAGTTGTCAATTTCTTAAAGCATTAGTCAAATTGAAACTAAATATGTCCACACAATCAAAACGTTTTGACATCTGTAATTTTAGTAAATGAAAAATCAAAAAGATCAAGTTGAAATGCTATAAAAAGCTTTAATTCAATCTAAAGTTTTGAAAAATAACTCTTAAAAATAGACTAATATTTAAAAATAATATGCAGCTTCCAAAGTTAAAGTAACTGCACAAACAAAATTTAAGCTTATTTTATTGACAGAAACATGTTAATCATTTTGTATATATTAATACTAAACAGTACCTTTAAGATTCTATTAATTATGTATGTTTCCTTTATGTATTTATAGAAGTTTTAAACAGCATTCTTTAATGCAATATAAAACCTTTAAATATTTTCTAACTATTACATTCATCAAATATAAAAATATTATTTTCCATTATTTTTGCAAGTAACTAAATAATATGTAAATAGCATATACTCAATCAACATACACATAATTTTTCTTGTTAAATATTTACTGTAATGACCATTATAGGAAAAATATTGAAGAGTTGTATAAAAATTGTCAATGTGTCAAAACAATTGTAAATATTATATACATTTTCATCTCAGAATAAATTTACTATTAAAATCTTCAGTATCTAAATTATATGTATTTTAATTTTAAAAAAAATTAATGTTATATGTAAATATGCTACTTAGTATAGTATTATATAAAACATATCCATGTATTTTAATTTTTAACAGCATAGTTACAGTGTAAATTCATACAATGAATTTTCTTCAAAGTTGTTGTATAAATTAAAATGAAATTATGAGACATTTTTAAATATACTGAATATTTTGTTTAATACATTTGAATACACCCAACTATTTTTTTACACGATTTTGAAATAACACAGTTCACCATTATACTTTACATGAATTTTTTGTTTTAGAACGACCCCCCCCCCCCCATTTTTTTTTAAAATTCTTACTTTGACAGAGTAATCAGAAGACGGTCGGTTTATGTCCACACATGAGTGAGTGACTTGGTAAAATTCCTGGCTTGTTTACTTTGTATTCTGGAATTATGGGGAATACCTGAATTTTATAATCACTTTTTTCTTTATTTCGTTGTACTTCAACTAGAACACAGCATTTTGGTTTCCAACCTAACTGGATATCCATCAAGTCACTTTTTCAACTATATTCATCCACTTAAATTAAAAAATTAATTGTTTTAACATGTTATTAACTTAAAATATATCCTTAAAATCACAATTTCTGTCACGTATATATATATTTTTTTACAAATTTCAATGCATTTTTTCATTTTGATAATTCTAGTTGATAATGACGAAGTTGAAGTTCAGCTATTAATGGCTGATTTAATTAGCCATGGCTTGAAATTTGCTACATGTATAGAACAATGTTTTCTTACTCATGATTCTGACATGGAGCATTCATTAAAATTTCAATGTAATCTTAAGTTTGTGTAGCAGAATATCAAGAATTATATAAGCAACATAACAAAAAAAAAAAAAAAAACCAGCCACTAATAACAGACATTGTAACAACAAAAAAAACCCAATAGACACTGTTAATAATGAGCGAAATTCTTCATTTGAATCAAAGCCGACAGTTGTGCTAGACATATCTGACACATCTACTGACGATAGCACTTTTGATCTGCAATAAACATGCACGCTTGTCATAAAGTAGCAATTAATAGTTGTTAGGTATTTTATCCCTAATTTCAATTTGAATTTTTATATGTTGTATATACCTACAATTGAATTTTCACCATACATTAAATTTTTTTTGTATTAAGAATGAATTTTGTTTTTATAAATATATTTTATGAATTTCATTACGTTTTTTTGGGAAACTATTTAAATTTTTTTCATCTTACACAATTTTTTAAAGCTGTGGAGCATATCCTGAAATTTACCATATGTTGCAAGTATTTTTTTACCCGATTTTTTAGCACAGTTTTCTAAGGAACATATCTACAGTGTAAAAAAAGTTAGGTGTATATACTTTCTGAGATTACAACAGTATAAATTAGATATTGGGTTGCAATTAAACTTAAATTTGTCCTGGAATCAATGCTACGGTTTGTATTATTAAAAGTTACCACTTTTAGCAAAATTACAATTAGTAATTATCTGGTGAATGCCTTGCTCTACAGAATCAATTACTGTATGATCAATTACTATATGATCAATAATACTCACTCATGGAAAAAAATGGCATATGATACAGCATCTTTGTTCTGAATTTCATTAATAAGAGAATCCATATGAATAAACATTCGTTTAACATGAACAAATGTATGGTATTTTCTATTTGGTCCTGTATAGCAGGATTTCAGAGTGTTCCACCATTTCTCAACAATACTTTTCTCCACATTTGCATTAAGATCAAACCATTTTTGTTGAATGTATGTATCAATGTCTGATTCCTCAGAAGCCATATCTGAAAAATAATATTTATATTCTAGAACCTTCACTTTTCTTTCGACCATATTAGTACTCCACTTTATCATTAATTATAACATATTTTAATTTATTTCATACTCGTACAATACTTATTTTTATAAACATATTTAGCGGTCGATAAAGACATATGGTAACATGTTATATATTACACAAACATCATATGCAATTTCATATTTGAAAAATACTCAATAAACACAATCCTGTAAAACATTCTATCTCTATTATTATACAAAAAAAAAAAAAAAAAAGCGAAACAATGCACATTAAGCAAACAAAATGAAATGCTTAAATGTTATATAAAATAAGGCATTAGAAGAATATAAAATATTCATTACGAAAAATTATAAGCATCTATTAAACAACTCCTCGAAAACTATCGCTGATTACACATATGAAAAATAATAAAAATGCTTTATGTTACAAGGCAAACATTTTCTTCACTTGCGTGGATTAAATATTCATTTAAAAAAAAGAGAGAAATTAGCGATTAATTAGATTTTCAGTACCTTTCCAGTTACAAAAATCTAATAAGTTTTTCAAAATCACTTATTTGACTTACTCCTATTAAATAAAATACTGCTGTGATATATTTATTTTTAATACCGAAACTAAGTAAACTTTACTTAGGAAGTGATTCAACAAGCGTATGCATCTTAGAAGTTTCGATGGTTAAAGTGAACTTGAGTAGCCGGCTGTCCTCATACGTCGGTCATGGCATTTGTCATGATTCCTTTAATTATGCGAGAAATATATTATTTTAACTTTAAAAAATACTTCAAATTAATGTAATTTTCATCTTAATTATGATTATAGGGAATTTTTTTTAGCTTAGATAATAGAAGTCTCGCATATGTAGCCATTGAGGTAATCTTATAAATTAATTAAGGTTGGAGATCGAAATAACGACCTGTTCTTTCAAACCAGTTCATTCAACTCCCAAGTCAGCCACCAGCGAAAACTTTTCCTTTACTGTTATAAATTATTCAGAGTCCTTTTCCTCTCTCTCTCTGCCTTCCTTGGTGTAAAAACCTTAAATAACACGACGTGTTACGGAAGACTATATGCCGAAGGAGAAACATGAAAATATTGCCAATACTCTTACCCAACTCGGAACCCGCTTTCGTACTGAAGGCACTGTACCAGTCCACCAGCTATAGAAACTCCCTATCGACAAAAAGAGGTAAAAACACATACCTCATGCTCACTTCATCATCCTAGTGGTCATGACTTCGGATTCGTAGCCGGCGGTTTTCATTTAGTCGTGGGTTTGATCCTTGACCACTAAAGACCCACAGTGTAGCCGAGGTTGATGCACGTCAAATCTGTGGGGTCCCAAAGTCCCCCCATTGGCGTGGTGTGGAAGTTCAGAGAAGGGGTGTCAGCTAGGTGTCGTCCTCTTCACTTGACCGTGGTTCAAAATTATGAAGTCCGTTGTCAATAGCCCTCGTGTTGCTTCTAGTGCAACGTTAATAAAAACTGAACTAAACAAAATAATAAGCTCACCTCACCATAGAGCCATAAGCCGACAAGAAAACGGATATTTGGCAATGTACTTTATTTCAAGATCCATTAACCTTGGATTATTCTTTCTTGGTATCAGTGTTACATAATGATGAAAAAAAGAAAGAAAAAAAAAAAAAACATAAACAAAAAAAAAAAAATACATAAATGTCGCAAAAAAGCGATGAGAGAAAAACTCAGACGAATGAAAAGGTGGATAGGAAAACGATTGTCCAATCAAAGTCGCTTCATTCAAGAAAAGAGGGGAAAGAGGTTGGATGCTGCTGCGACGTATCTGTACCTACCAGAGAGCTGCGAAAAGTTTTGCTGGGAGCTGAGGGTAGGGTTGCTATGGTAACCAATTGCGCTGTAAAAGGTGGCAGAGAGATCGCTGATGCATGCTGTGATGGGTTGAATTTTGAGTTCTTTATAAAGTAGTATCCGTTTAATGAAGAATGGAGAATTTGCAATGAAGCGTAGAATTCTATTCGGCTCAATTTGAGGAAGAGAAAGATTGGATTTGGCAGAAACACCCAAAATTTGACATGCATATGTTATGATCGGAAGGAGATAGAGCTTGTAAATAAGCAATTTATTTTTTAATAAAATTTTGGATCTTTTTCCCAGCAACATTTTGATTTTATAAAATTTAATTTGAAATTTTTTCTTAATCGACAGAATGTGGGGATGGAAGGTTAACACTTCTGAGGTGATCGAGTCTGTTTTTAAAATGTCCACGTCTGAAAATAATGGCTTGAGATTTTTCTGGGTTTATTGTGATACGCCATTTAATGAACCAGAATTGTAAAATAAGGAGATAGATTTGAAGTTGTTCTTGAACAATGTTCGGATGAGTGGCTTGGCAGAAAATTGCAGTGTCAACAAAAATACAAATTTCTACGTTTGGATATTTTGGAATGTCCTGCATGAAAATTGCGAATAAATTTGGAAAAAGGGCGCTTCCCTGGGGAGTGCTCGCTTGCATAGTGCCAATTCTTGAATGCTTACGATTTAATTTGACTTGAAATGTTCAATTATGGAGAAGAAAACGGATAAGTCTCTGATAGCGTCCACCGCAGCGAGAATGAAATAACAACGAACGAACTGCACCAACTCAATTAAGAACCACTGAAGGAAAACTAGATTGGAATCAAAAGAACGAGGGAAGGAGGGAAAACTCTTCCGAAATAGTCAGAATTTTCCACAGGCTGGTAGAAGACTTGGTAAGCGGCCTTTCCAACCAGGTCCATAGACGATTAGGATAAGCGATTCCGAACTGGAACGGCTCGTTCCAACTGGCACGATTTTGGTTCTTTTGTTTGTTTCGCAATAGACTTTCTCTCCCAAATCAAATCCTGAATGGGCGAGGAAGTCCAAATGGAATCAAATCCTGAATGCGACTCCATTTAATTGTATTTTTACTTTCAATCTACTTTGTATATATAAATAATATTGTTTTATTAAATTTATAAACCAATTCTAAAATTCTCATATTTTTTCATTAATTAGGATGAGGTATGGTAGCACATGTGCAGATATGCAGCTAGACGTAATACGGGAGTGTCAGAGAGGGATAAAGCAGCCGGCGGTATAAACTCAGCATTTCTAGGAATGCGATTTCATGTCGTAAATCAATTTAAATGACGTCGAGTTGCTGTCTCAGAGTGAAAGGTCAAACAATCAATCTGTTAGACGACGTCTGGATTATTTTCCCGAGGTGGAATAATTGGAAAGATAGAGGAAAGTCGAACTGTGACAAGTGAGGCTGCGGAGTTCGGGATTGCTCACAGTATCGTTTCCCGACTTTGGAGAGAATTTCAAAATACAAGAAAAACTGTCCAACGGTTCAACAGTGGTCGTCCAAGAGCAACCACGCCAGCGGAAGACTGATATATTGCCCTACAGGCCAGAAGGAACATGTGGTAGACAGCGGGAGAAATAGCTAGACACACGACACTGGCGATTGGACCATCAATATCACGTTTTACCGTAGCCAGTAGGCTGCATAATGGTGGTCTACTTACACGATGACTTGTACGGTGCGTACCTTTTACGTCTGCTCATCAGAGAAGACGTTTTCTGCGTTATACAAGAATTGGACAGATAATTAAGGGAGTCGAATACTCTGAACAGGTGAGTAGCAGGTTTAATCTGAGTAGCGATTCTGGACTCATACGCATCTAGACAGAGGGGGAAACCCGCAATAACCACTCCAATTTCATAGAAAGAGACCACTTACTTCTACAATAGACGATGAACATCTTAATTAAATCCTTTTTAAAATGGTAAATCTTAGTTTATTATTACGTTTATTGTTACTTCAGATGTTTGCAAATGATATGCAATTAATATCTGCGTCGGTGGATTTTCTCTTGTTATCACAGATTTTACTTTAGAAACATTTGAAACAGTATACACTTCTTTAAGTTAATTCATTTGTAATATTCTTTCTTTGTAGTGACTGGGGTAGCCTAGCGGTTATGGTCGCGGACTCGCAGCTGGCGGTTTTCGTCCTGTCATGGATTCGAGCCATGATGCCACTAGAGACCCATCGTGTAACCGTGACTAATGCGCGTTAAATCTATCGAGGCTCAAAGTTCTCCCCTTTTGGCGTGGTGTGCAAGTTTATGGAGGAAGGTTTCAGTTCAGGTATCGTCCTCGTCATTTGACCGAGATTCAAAATTATGAGCCCGTCGCCAATAGCCCTCATGTTGCTCCTAGTGGGGCGTTAATAAAACAAATCAATCAATCTTTCTTTGTTCAAGCTATAATTAATGACTTTACTATTTACGCTTAACGTAGTTTCTTATTTTACACTTGAAAATTTGTCTACCGTACTTATATCAAGATCTTTAAAAGCGGAATGCTAACATTTCTCCTCGGAAAGCGCCAGAAAAACACCTTTCGATCCACAGCTTGTTTACATCTGCCAGTTTGAAATAAAAATAAATTTAAATGTATCGGAAGATAAGTTTAATTTCAAATAACAAACTGTTGCCGGAAATTTTTCTCACAAAATATCTGCAATCTTATATCGTTTTAAAAAAGTGTAAAACGCGACAGCAATCAAAACAGACTTACGAATCTGCGTTACATTTGTTTTAGAGCCGTTTAACAGATGAAAGTGCCCCTTGCCTCAACAACGCTATCTGACATAAAAAACAGGCATTTTTTGAACTACTCGTACCCTCCATTGTTCCTTATTCATATATTCAATTCAGCATTTTATTTTCAATTACTTATGCCACACAGTTCTTATAATCTGATTGGGAAGATATATTATAAAGTTCGGAGGAACAGTTTCCTCAAAAAAGTACATTCTCGAAAAGAAAAGGGCTGTATCGGATCCCACAGAGACAAGTTCCAAGCCATCGTTTGTTTTTGCATGTGCATTACAATTTGTGCGAATATGGGTCTTGAAGAAGTGACAGACACAGTGAGGAACCCCCTTTCCCTTATGGCAGAGGTATTCAATCTTTTATACTTTGAGGAACCCTTTGGTCTTACCATTTTCTTGAAGGATTCTCTTGATCAAAGAGAAGGTAAAAGTTAGAGTATTAAAGCTCTATACAACTCATTATTACAACAAAATTATTATTACAACTCTATTTTATCGCAATAGAAAAAAAAATAATGAATAGTAACGTAGCTAATAATTTTTTTTCCCTAAAATATATTCTATGAATAATAAATAAAAGCAACAATATTTTAAATTATAACAAATTAGTAAAAAGAAAAATAATTAGCGACTTGGCTGTAATTGTTTTTATTGCCAAGTATTTTTACGTCTGGAATAAGTGTTGAAATCTGCAACCTAATGTCATCATCATCATCCAATCTGTTTCTGTATTTTGGTTTTGTCGCAACGTACAAAGAGAAAGATTTTTCGTATACATAGGTTGAAACGTATGACATTAGATGTTTCACAGCTCTTTTGTAATTTTATAATATTCTTTTCTAATGTCAGTCTAAAAATGCATAATATCAACTCGACTAAAATTTAGTTTCAATTGAGTGTTGGTCGATTTATCAATATGTTCTCTTTGTTTTATTAGGGGCTCGGAGGTGTCACAGTCTTGAGAAAGGTTTTGGATCCAAGTAAATTTTTCTTTTTGAACACAGAAATATTCAAGAAATGTTTTTTTGCAGACCTGATAAATGCTGGACTAAACAAATTTTTATCAGGATTAGCGTTACTATTTACTAAAATGTTACGCAAATTAGGAAAGCATTCAATATCATCTTTGAAAACGCAATCTGACCAAAATTTCAATTTTAAAAGGGTGGCGCCAATTTCACTTTATACCTTGAAAATAGTGAAATAAGTGGCCATATAAGTTGGCGATTCTTCACTTGAATCTAAACACTGGAGACTAATATGTGACCTAATGCATCACATTTAACGTATTTGATGCATGCGACTCTTAAAAAATTTAAAGTTTTATTTTATCCATAAAATATTTATTTATATGTATTTTAACAAGCAAACTTCCTCATTAAGAATTCGATCTTTTATTAAAATTACAATTTTACTAAAACTTTTTCACTTTGATTAAGCAAATTGCGGAATCCCTGTCCAGGGAATCTAGGATTCCGTGGAACCCATGTTGAAGACCATTGTTCTATGGAATAGAATATATTTGGTGCCATAGAGATTAATCCGAAGGTCAGCATTCCTGTCTTTGCTTCTATATAGTGAGAGAGTTTCAGAAAAGAGGATACTTAAAACTGTCGTGTACTAAACACCTGAAATGAATTGGGTTACATGAATTGTCTGCGTTACTTTGGATATCCAAGCAAAACCAGATTATTTTGACCTCCTATTCATTCATGATCCGTCGGTGTAATGAATGCAATGCTTGAGAGGGTGGAAGCTTCGGACATCCCTTGTAACATTCTGAAATGGAATGATCTACAACAGATTTTGTAACATTTATGTATTGTACAATGAATGTTTCTGATTATATCGGTCTAGAGTCGTTTCATTTCTTGTACCTCTGTTACCATTTCCCCATAAAGTTTCCGGTAATGGGTTGCCACGCAACTCTCAATCTTTTTTTTTTTTTATGTGTGTATGAGTCTTCCTCAAATTCACGGCCTTTATGAGACATATATAATCATATACTGCTGTTTGTAGAAAATGCAACACCATGAAAGAATCATCAGAATGAAATGAAATTTAATGCAGAAACGACTTGTGTTCGATACAAATAAATGATGAAATTTTCAAAACAAAGAAAACAAATTAAGCGTCCAAATCGCATTTGGTGCAGCCACCATGCGCTGCGGCCAAGTGCTACAGACGTGGTATGAGTCGTTAATCAGATGTTGAATATCTGTTTGAGGAAGAGAATTCCATCGCTTGTATGCGCAACCAAAGTTCGTCTTTGGAAACCGCAGGACGCGGATCACGAGCGAGACACCAACCATATCCCACACGTGCTCAATAGGCGACATATCCGGTGAATAAGCAGGTTGCTGAAGAAGTTGCATGCGTTGTGCTGAACAGAAGTCTCGAACAGTCCGCGATGTGGGCGTGCATTATCCCGTTGAAAGATAGCTCCAGGATGCCTCGAAGGAAAAGGAACGACTTCGGGCTGTAGCACTTCAAATGGACGTACCTGCTATTGAGATTACCTCAATTCGTGTCACCTGATCGTCCATGATACGAAATCAACCAGACCATAACCCGGGTGTTCGACCACTTATGTCGTTCAATAATACCAGGAAGGCGTTGACCGGCATAACGTCTACCACGAACACGGCCATCATGGGTCCACAAATTCAGCGTGATTCATCTGAAAAGACAACTTGCGCTAACCAGCCGCCTGCCCTGTGCTCAGCCCACTGCCGACGCAGCTGCCGATGATTCGCCGAGGGGGAATCCTGTGGCGCAAAAGGCACCTTGCACGCAACCACGGCGCAGTAGACGATGACAAATTGACGAAGCCGACAGCACTGTACACCTGCAGCAGTAGACCAACGTGCTGCCAGCTGCCTGATGGAAGCTGTGGTGATCATTCACCGCCATGCGGAGCAGGTAGTCGATCATCGCGCTCGTCACCTTCGTCGTCCAGTGCCGTTTTTTCGAGCTGTTCGTGCTCGTCGGTCCACTGCTTCCAAACCGCATCACTGTGGAACTGTTCCGCTGCATACGAGTTATTGCGCGATAGAAAATCCTCCTTCGCAAGGCCGATTATCCTCCTCGTTCAAACTCCGTAAGCTGTTTGAATTTCTTGGCTCCTTCCGCCGGAGGTACACTGTGGTCTCGCCTGCTTCTGCCACTAACAAATAACCCGGCAGACTTTTTCAACGTCCCGCTACAGCATTCTTATTTATACGCTTTCAGCATCAATTCAGATAGCGCGCTGCGCACGCGCGATGGTCGGAAACTTTATTAATGCAGTATAATATCCAGCACTGACATTTGCTGCGAATTTCATTTGATCTGATGATTCCTTCATGGCGTTGCATTTCTACAAACAGCATTATATGAGATATACTTTTCACAGGAAAATAGATTGATTCGATTAGACGAGATGCTCAAAAAGTGAGCATCGTCGTATGAGTCTCATCTATTGATAATATGATTTTAAAAGATATGAGTAAAACATTTATAAATATAAAGAATTACCAAACAAAATGTCTGAAAAATGTGAAATTGAAAAAAAGTCAAAACAATCATTCTAAGAGAATAATTATCAAGACTTGAAAGGCTAGATAGAGTTATCTGCCATTTACCACGCCAAGTTTTTGATAGTTGTATATCTTAACCTAAATAGTATTTTTTTTTTACTAATGTTTATATAGTTCTTTATGTTGTAACCATTGCATACATTCTGACATGGGCGCGTGAGATCATATTACATTGAGCATATATTTACGTACGCACGTCTCATCATAGCGCGTGCGCGCGGCATTATTAATACGCAGATGCATGCATATTACCAATGCTGCAAACGGGTCGGTGCTACCGCGATTATCATTATAGCCCGGCGACACGATATAGCAGTGTTATGTGTACCCAGCAATAGCTGCAGATGTATGTCATATATTGTGGTGCAGATTACCTAGTTTACAGTGGCACGATGCATCATCATACGGCGGTCCGCCAATGTAGATATGTGAAAGTGTATCATTGATTGATGCAGTATTGCTATTATTTATGTATTATTATCATACATATACATTACCATATGTCGATGTAAATATGATCTCCTTAAGCTCTGAATGAAAGTTCGAATTCGAGTGCACTTTCAAATTAACCTCAAAAAACCAGGACCATGTCCTTTTTTTTTTTTTTTTTCGTCATTGTTCCTCTGAGTATGCGTGTATGTATTACAATACGTCATAAATATAG
This sequence comes from Nephila pilipes, assembly GCA_019974015.1. Classification (NCBI taxonomy): domain Eukaryota; kingdom Metazoa; phylum Arthropoda; class Arachnida; order Araneae; family Nephilidae; genus Nephila; species Nephila pilipes. The sequence continues at coordinate 1,613,684 of BMAW01052957.1, forward strand.
ATATGGAAACTTAACGAAGGTACTATTTCTTTTCTCATTTAGATTCACATGGACCTGAACCTGATAGAAATACATGGAATGTATGCTAGTTAACATAAGGTGCTTAAAGCATCAAATAGCTTTTAGCATTTTACAAATATGCGAATCGAGAGGGAAAAAAAGCCAGCATGTTGATGGATGTTAAATTATAGTACATGAGCAATTCGTTGAAGGCTCAAGCATTATTTCACGTTGACTCCTAAATAAATTATTCATATTCATATAAGTCGTCAATAATTTTTTATGAATCGATTTCCTCTCTTAGGCAATATGTGAACAGCTTGCTTTAAATAAATGTATATCGTTCATATCCGCCCTGCTGAAAAAAAAAAAGACTGTGTTGAATATGGTCAAACTACATTTGTCGTAACAGAAGCCATTTATTATATTCTTTAAAAAAATCTTCTCTGATGTGTATAATTTAGGAGTTATATTTTGACATTGACATGAATCTAATTTGCCAATTTTAAAATATGAATATGGATTTCAAACCGATTTCAAAATTACTGTTCAGTTTCAATCTAATTCAGCTCGATGTTTCACTTTTTAATTCCAAGAAATTTTGTTGAAGATTGATCGGAGGATGAATTGCATGAAAACTGAAACGGAAAAATTTTATTCAATAGAATTATGATGTTGATTGAGGAATATTTACGTATATTTTTCTCTTCAAAATTTTTAGTACTTTTCATTTTTTAAAAATTATATTTCTTTTAGCTTTCCTTCTCATTTCACCTTCATATCATACCTACAAAACGAAAGCAACAGATGTTTTTTTTTTTTTTTTTTCAATCACGTAGAGAAATCATCTGAGAGACAGGAAATTACAAATGAGGGGGGACATTTTATACTTAAACGATAACAAAAATATACAAAAATGAATACAATGATTATATATTTAATCAAACAAAAAATACTTAATTGAACTCAAAGTATCGTTTTACATAAGTGTTCCTGGAAGAGGAGAAAATTTAAATTTATATAAAAAAAAAAATTAAATGTGATTAATAAATTAAATTTTCAAATGTATTTAAGACGAGAGTCTTTCCATAGTCCTTAGAAACTCCACGAAATGCACTGCAAAATTCGAAAATGGTTTGTTTTGAGATCATGGCTCAAGAGCAACGTCAAAATCTATTATTTTCATCAATGGTTTCTTTCATGACGATGAAGCAAAAAACTGGTGGAGAAAATGGAAAAAGTGAGTTTAGTATGATTAAACACTTATATTTAAAAGTTTAGCACCGAAAGAATCAAAGTTGAGTTGGATAAAGTTCGTGACACCTGCCCTGTGTTGAATCAATGTTTGTACAATTGGTTGATGAGTTTAAACGATCGTACATCCGTAAGAGGGATGTGGTCTGAATGTCCAGTGGAAGGACTGTTTTCCCTGAATGATTGACAAAATGTGCGATATGGTTTTGAGTGATCGATGAATCAAAGTAGCGAAATGGTGAGGCCACTGGCACATCAACGTATAGAGTTTTCACTTTGCTCGAAAAATTAGGGTCTGAAAAAATCTTGGTTTGCTGTGCATCGCTCAGCTTTCGAGGAAAATTAACGCACCGATGCGATCGAAGATATTTTGCGTTTTATCGTCGCAATCCTGAAGTTTCTGCTTCGATACATAACTGTGCGTAACGTGGATACTCTACTACGCTCAGAAATACGGTCAAAACAATGAGTGTTTGTGAAAAAACGTCCTGAAGAAAGCAAAGACGGAGAAATCGGCAGGAAAGGTGATGTAGGTTATACGGTTTTTTCAGGATGTCGCGGAATCATCTGCACCGATTACTTAAGAAGAAGAAAAAAAAACAAAGAGTATTGATGGTACAGTTAAACTTGCTGAACGAAAAATCTAAATAGTCCTCACTTGAAAAAGAAAAGATCCTCTTCCATCAAGAAAAGATCACCGAATATCCATGCAGTTCATTGCGTGCTCGTGAAAAGTTCGAATTATAACCACCACCATGTTTTCCCGAATTTGGTCCTCATGTGAGTTCCCCCCACTTATAAGAAAGGGCTAGGCAACGTTCTCGTTCGAAGAGGTCATCGCCCAAAAGATGCCCATTTTGAGGACCTTCGAACTTTTCTTTATTTGGCTTTAAAAAACAAATGCTAGAAAATGCTTAAAAGTGATTTAGACTGGAGATATGTAGGGAAAAAAAAACTACCTAAAATAATTTGTTTTTCATATTTTTTTCTAATGACTTATTGAATAACTATTTCAAAAAACATAATGTATAAACTGAATTTAAGAATTATAATAACCAACGAGAATTAATACCAAAAAACGAATCAAACTTTTAAATTGTAAGATATGATTACGATTCATGAATCTGTAGATATAATTTCGAATAATAAAAAAAATTAGTGCTTAAAATTTGTTATTTTTTCTCAATATTTAACAGTACTGGAACACAAAACGCATTTTTTTTCTCTTGAAGAACCTGAGGTGGTTTAATTTGTAAAGCTTTTTATAATATAAAATTTTCCTTTAAAGAGCAGAAGTAAATGTAGATCAAAATTTAATTTTTAAACAGAGATATTTCTGATCACATGTGAAAAATACATTTTTCAAAATGAAATTATTTGTATGTAATTTTCTCCAGGATTTTGGGTCTGTATACAATTATTTTTTTTTTTTTTTTTTGGATGAAACACAGTTTTGAAAAAAGATTTTTTTTTCGATTCACATCCTTTTGAAATCTTGACTTCTCTCACTAAGTGCTTTCAGTCGGCATAAATGAAATTCGGGGCTTCCAAGCTAGTCATTCTCCATTTATATCTCAATCTTTTGATGTTATATTTGATGTTTATATTCTAGTCAAAATAAGGCAGTCGTTAAGAATAATGAATATTTGATTTATTTTAATCATTTGAACTTTTGTACTATCACATGACTGAAGATAGTGCCTGTAGTTTAATCGTGGCGCTTTTATTAGGGAAGAAAAGGGAGTTCCTAAGAAATGGTACGATCTATAATGATCAAATCCAAAGAATCAAAGAGAAATCAACATTTTTAAAAGTGGAATAAAGATTTGGCTAAGAGATAGGAAAAAAAAAAGATGGTATATTACTTTTATCATCACTGCACGCATCGCACGCACGCTACCACACCACGTCCACACACACACACACACACACACACACACACACACACACATCACACACACACACACACACACACACACACACACACACACACATCATACTTATCACCTTCCAAAGAAAAATTCTGATGTTATATTTCAAATTATATAAATTTCATGGCTTATTTGGTATGTTAACACTTTATGCCACCAGAGAGAGAGAAAGAGAGAGGAAAAAAAAAAAAAACATAATTATGATGTTAAAATGATAATGACAATAATTTTTCTTATGAAATTTCTTACGAGTTAAGAACATAATTGTGTAGTAGTAAAGCTGTTACTGGAAAATCCGACACTATTCCATTTGAATGAATCACTGAATTTAATTTTGTAATTATGTAAGAAAGTATTTAAGAATAACCTACGTGAGGAAGTTTTCTTATCCGAAATCTCTTTCTTCAACGATCAGCGTTTTAGAATTCCTCATCAGGGCCCTTACGACATAAAGATTTTCGACAATCAATCACGAACGTCTCAAACACAGAACTTTTTGTTAAATAATGTTGCAAAAACATTTATTTGAAAGAACGTTTTGAATATTTTTAAGAATTTTCAAATAGTAATTCCACTGTAGATATTTGATTTCAGTGTTCTTTTCAAAATAACCTAGAAAATGTTGTTACCTTCATCTGCATGTTCGGTACATCGAATTATATTCTTTCAAAAACAGTTCTTTCTTTACTTTAGCTTGCCATATGGCCACTGTCAACGGTGACCTCGTCGTCTCCCCGTTTATCTGGAGTTTTCCTCCCGGCCTATCTCGGAAAAAAAAAAAGAACTAAAATAAAAACACCCTCTTCCTCTCTTTTTTATATTTATTTTGTATTCCGAAACCAGAAGAGCACTTTGTGGTATATCTCCCAAGAGATACGATCCTAGACGAGGGAAGAAACGGAATGATTCGAATGGATTTTCTTTCCGTGATATCGAATGCTCAGCTTCTCCCTAATGGGTCGTTAAGAGTTTTTTTGTCAACCATTTTTTAACGTTCTTTTTTTTTTTTAATATTTTTTATTATCATCTTCATTTGATTCTGCAAAACTTTCTTTCTTCAATTCTCAATTCATCTTAATGAAGAGACAGTGGTCGATTCATATTACATGTTCCCTGAATGGAGGACTTCAGTCTCGAAGCTTGCAGCTGCTGCCTGCTCTTGAAAGTAGATCTTCCTTTTAACGATGGAATATTTAATGCGCAGGCGCTGAATATTAGGCATATTAATAAAACATGATTATTTATGAGCAAGTGAGGATCGTTTCGATGGAGTCTCGACGGGCTTATCAAAATACAGGATGGCAACTTAGTGGTTACATACGAGCAGGATGTTAGCATAAAATGTAAAGCTTTTGTCAGTTTGCAAAAAAAATTAAGTAATTACGAATGTATGGCACAGTGGTGCGTACAATGAAAGTACTGTTTCGTTCACCCTTACTTCTCAAAAAGTTAAGTTATAAATAGCATTAACTAATGATACGACAGATGTAAATTGCGAAAATGAAATAAAAACTGCCATGCTTTTTTTCCTCTCAATTTCCAGAAGTAATAAATTTTGTAAAAAACCTTTTAAGATAGCTTTCTACTTACGACCTCCATAGTTTACAATTTTACATCAGGCTATTATTTTAAGCTACAGGTGATGTTTCTTACCTTTCAACTATAATGTCAACTTAGAATTATACAAAAGATGGACAACGTTTTAATTCTGAACTATGAACACACGATGAAGTTGACACACATTCGAACTCTGCTGTATTTAATTACTATTCTTTTTTAGCCATTTCACTCAAAAATGAAATGATCGAAATATCCTGGAAATTTACAGGATATTTTCGAGTGAAATATTCTGTAAACTATCTGAATTCATTCCACAAGCGAAATATCGGGGGAAAAAAAAACTGAATAAATTTTATGAACACAATTTCTTAAACTCATCTGTCGCGGTTCATCGACAAAAATATTTTAAATCGTTATTAAATAATGCTATTAAATTTTTTTTTGGTTCAACACAATTTGTGAACGAACTTTTTCGGTCATGTAAATTATCAAATTGAAAAATGGAATCAACTTGACTAATTTAAGCTTAGAATAATTTTTATAGGCTGCCACAAAAATTGAACTAAAAATTAAACTTTTGGTTAGATGATTTTATTGATACAAGGACAATGTATGAATAAAATGCGATAAACACTCATTAATTTGTTGCCAACAAAATTTATCAGAATATTTTTTTTGACTGCGATTTAGATTTAATGTGAAGAAGGGAAGAAAAAGGTAAGTATTGCTTACCAGAAAGGAAGAGGGAGAGAATATGTCTTGTAAAAAAGGTATTCCATAAGCGCGTCATCTATGTATATCAAAAACAATATTTCAGCTTCATGGGAAAAATCACTAAGGTATCTAGGGTCTTAAATCCGTTCCTTATTCACAAAAAAGGCGCAAGCCTCTATGATAAAATAAAAAACGATTACTAAATAAATGCGATTACTAACGGTTACTAAAGTGATATTCATTTAATGATGAATAAAATGTGAACTCATCAATTTAAATTATTTGTTAATTTCTTAATATCAAAAATAATAAAATTGAATGCTTGTCAGTTTGTCCGCTGTACAAATCCACAATGTTGATAGGTTCGTTCCAAAAGTTTCAGGGAGTTTTGCTGATGTTTCGAAGGTGCCTTAAGTATATTCTCATCAAAAAAATTATTTTTTAAATTTTATTTTCAGTGAGTTTTTTTTGTTGAAAACCCTTCTTTTTCCGTTACCAATACATGGCAGTTTCAATTTTTTAATTTATTTTCTTTTTGAATTTACTTACTTGAAATTAATTAATTAGACTTTTTAATAATTTTCATCCATATTCTTAAGATTTTTCTGATTAGTGTTGAAGCGATAGTTTTGTATACTTTGCGGGATAGCTCTTGAACGAAATGCTGGGAAAATTACGATTCTTGCATCATCTGAGAAATATAATTAGCATGGTTTTAGCGAGTATTTGAAAAAAAAAAAAAAAAAAAAAAACATTAAAAAGTGTCAATGTAGGATTTTTTAAAAAAGTTTTTAAATCGTTTCATCTGGAAATTTTTTGATACAAATGAAATTGTATTGAAAAATACAATACACAGACATTTGTTTGGCCTTCTTATAATAAAAGTGTAACTCTAATCCTCACAAACATTTCATTTAAAATAACTTCAAATATTATTTAAAAATTAATCATCTTTTAAAAAAATTATGCTTTGAGCTGGATTGTTATATTTTTCTATTCATCCGGGCGAAGAAGGAGTATACCTGTTAGTTATTATTAATAAATAAAATAAATGGTTGATAATTTTTCATGCTTGGACTCTCAACGACACACAGGAATGTGTGTGATCAGATCACAAAGAATGAATGTACTACATATTTTGTAGTCCGTGCATCCCTGATCTCCAGATTTTGATATATAGCATCCATTATAAAACACAATAATATTTTTCTTTAATCCAAAACTTTACAATCAAATCGCTGTGTCTCATCACGGTCCGAAGGGGGTTTGAACGGTACGAGTGTTCAAGACAAATTTTGCAAAATTGAATGGTTTAATTTTCTCTTCTTCTTTGTTTTAATCTGAATACACATACATTTGAATATTGACACACAATTAGCTTACATTTCACATCGCGCAATCCGAGACAAGTTTAGGTGCTTTGAGCCAATCTCTATAATTGCAAATAGCTGGCCCGACTACCTAAAAAGTAGAAGTCATATACTTTGTTACGTTTGTCTTGTGATAGCTGATCGTGTATGGTACGTTTTTATCGCGAGATGTGAAAATATGTAAAATATTCGAATTTGAAGGAAAGGTATGTGCCAAATGTACTATGTTATTGAACTTTACTGAGTAATATAACTAGAAGCATAACTATTAGAATGAAAGGAAACATGACTTCTGTAATAAGTTGATATAAGATATCTTGTACAAATCATCCGCCTTCAGAAAATGTAATTAAGTTGTTGATATATCTATAAAAATATAGATCGTAAAATATAGATAATTTAAAGGTATATATTATTATTTGTGCTTTACTATTTGTTATTGCATTACTATTCCATGTACTCTTTACTGCACGAATTTGTAGAAGGTAATAAATGACACACAAAATGAAATAAATTATTATTTTATTGCACGAAATTTATTTCAAGGTCCCACAAGTTAATTTTGCCCCGGACCTCGCTTTTATTCGGACCGGTCCTGACCACGATAAACAGGTTAGCTCTAATAATAAGTTATTATGAGATAATTATTAAGAAGAAAACGTCTTCAATTAAGATGAAAACAAGCTATACAGCTTATAACGCACTGTAAGTTAAATTTAGCTTACAGTTTATTTAAAATTATAGTTTGTGTGTGTGTAATAAAATTTCGTTTCTTTTTCCTAATAAATTTTTGTTGTATTGGACAGAAATTAAAATTTAAGAATTTCTTTTCTTTTTCCAAATGAATGTACCATTTATATTTATTCTTTAATTCCATCAATTTTTAAGAAGTTCAAAGTTTTCACAACAAAGAAGTCCATTTAGTCTCTAACTGAAAGAAAGCGATTTTTAAACTGATCTAATATATTGTCTGCATCAGATACATAGCAACAAATATACTAATAATTTTTGGGAATTTTAATTAGATCTGATAATTGTATAGTATAATTTGATGAAGAAAGAAAATGAAAATTTCTTAATTAAAATCAAAGGATTTCTACTGAAAAGTTTGAATTTATTCAAAAGGTCGTAATAACTGAAAGTGAAACCTTAAAAAGCCATAGGTTACATTATAATTGAAGCAGCTGTTTTTTTTTTATTATTATTATTTCTGCAAATCACCAACATTGCTATTTACAAAAAAATTTATAGTTTGTCAATTTTCCTGCGATAACATGTAGCCTACTCTTTTTTGCATACGACTGAAAAATTCAATTTTTACAACTCTATCCTTTGTAAATAAATAAATAATATTAAAAACTTTATTATTATTTTTAAAAAAATCAGGATATTATTTTGAAATAAAGTTTTAGAAAATAACAATGTAAAAAAGCATTTCGGAGAATTTCGGGTTCTTGCAGTATAGTATTTCCGATAACGGAAATCCACTGTTATACAACATTAAAATAATTGTAAATCTATTTCTAAGTATAGTAGAAATAAAGGAAAGGGAAAAGTTTGAATATTCACTAAAATTAAAAGGAAAAATAGGTAATTTGACGATACTGGCATTTTAAAGGTATACGGGTCTATTTCGTAAACATTAAGATTGCGAAAAAACGATAAATATATGTATAAATAATATAAAAATTTTAGTTTTTTTTTAATATACAGCCTATTCTCGTTAATTGTAATTTGTACTTGGAATCAATGAAAAAGATTCATTCAAATGTTGAAAAATTTATTTAATTTATGTTCTATTGACACTCAAAAAGGGGGAAAAAAATTGTTATGAAAAGGGGATTGTTATATGAACGTTCATTTGGTTCTTAGATGAGTAAGGTTGAGCAGTTTCGTGTTTTGAATACTCTTTAATGAGGGATAAATCATCTTTATTTTTGGGGGAATAATTGAGGATTAATTTCATCTTAATTATGTATCTTAATGTCATGACCAACACGATATCACTAAAGCTGTCAAAACTTCCAGTTGATCTATCGACAGATAAGATTATGAAATGGAAATATTCTCCGTTTTTCTATTTAAACAGGCTCTGGAAGATTCGAAATTAATCTTGCTCGTATTCAAATAGAGAAAAAATAAATATGACTGTATGATGTACCCTTCGGTGATACTAAAACTTTATATAAATAGAAGTTTTCCATTCAAAAATTGCTTTATGAGATTGCAGAAAGAATTTAGTATCATTATTTTGAGAGTACAACTGTCGAAAAGTCAACGCATATTTTTTGAATCGAATCACTAATAATTTCAATGTATTTTAAAATACCATAATGTACTCTAAATTGTCACTAAAATGTACGTGCTTTATATTTTATTTCTCTTTCTTTCTTTAGTCAAAAATAGCTGAAGCTAATTGAAGAGACGAATCTTGGGGGGGGGGGGGGTTAAAGCAGTTTTAGCAGGTTTGGCATGTTAAAGTAGTTTTTTTTTTCTTTTTCAAACAGATATAAAAGAAAACATTATAATGGTTGAAGTAGATTTTTTTTAAATTTGCGAACAGTAATGCATAACATTTAAAAATAAAAAAAAGAATCGAGTTATAATAACAGTCATCTTGAGTACTTTAAATAATGTTAATCCTATAGAATTTATTACTCTCTCAAATGTAGGCTGTATTATTAATTTGAACGAAAGCATGTGTATTCTAAAGAGGAAAAGTCAGATTTCTATATGAGTAGCTGCAGTAGTCGAGGGATTTGATCACGAACTCGTGGCTGGCGTTGTTCCCTACAAACCATCGGTTCGAATCCTGATGCCACTAAAGATCCATTGTGTAGCAGGGTTGATACACGTTTAATCTGTCGAGGCTCCAAGTCCTCCCATTGATATGGTGAGGATATCCATCGCCAATAGATCTTGTATTGCGTCAAAGTGCGATGTTAACAATCAGACAATCACTTCTATTGCATTACATTTTCTTTAGATTTTAATTTTAAAGTTAAAAAAACTATAGATGAATCACCAAAAGAGTTATAAAAATATTTGTCACTTGCCTCTTGACCAATTTTGTACATTCAAACTCCAATGAATGATATCAAGCTTTCATTCTTTGAATTCGAGAGCCTAATGTGATTTCAATGAAATTGTTTCTTAACTGCGCGGATTCTAGCTTATTGTACTTATTTAAATGCAATAAAGTGCATCTGTAAGAGTAAAACAGAAAGTTTCCATCTGATTGCACTTTTCTAACAATTTTAGAAAGCAGAGTTGAATGTTTAAATATCTTAAAATCCATAGATAAGTCATTAAAATAGACATTTAGAATACGACCACTTCTATTTTATACGTTATTTGGAATCACGCACCTGCTATTTCAAAATAGATTAATTCATAGTTAATTACTTAGTTATACAAAGAAGATTTTTAATTTAAGTCACATTTTATGAATAGTTATATAGGTTCAAATAAACTTCTACGAGCTTCGCCATTGCGATCGATTGAAGACCGGAGATTCGGATGCCAATTTTGCAACAATTTGTTCATATCGAAATCTTTACATCTTAAATAAAATAAGAAACTCTATAAACGATAAGTATCAATACTAAATATTTAAACATTCAATATATCTCAGTCATTTAAACCTCCTTTGAATAAAAACGCATTTTTTAGAACAGATATGATTGAAGTCAAATGTGATTGAAGAAAAAATGATATAATTTTAATATTTTTAGAAATCGTTAATAATATTATTATGGAAAACAACAAAATGTTACTCTTTTTTTCCATGAGGAGAGTGCGGTTTGACTTCATGTTAATCTGAATATATCCCTTATATGAAGCTTATGGAGATTATTAGTTTTGTTTTGATAAAGAAATTATAATCACATAAATTTTAAGACTAAAGATAACACATATGATAAAGAAGTAAAAATTCCATTATGCTATTATTTGCAAACATTTGTTATTTCTTATATGTTTATTATTTCTTATATGTTTATTATTTCTTATATGTTTATAAAGAATAATTCTTTTATTGAAGTTAGAAACAGAGAAAGATAAATTAATAACAGAATATCTGCTCTTTATAAAATATTAGGTTTTCATATTAACAATATGACATATTCACATATATTTTTAACTCCTAAATTCTATAAGGTTAATAAAATTTCGCGCAGTAACATACGGATTTAATACATGCATTACAAAAACTGGTAAATTGCGGAAAACTATTTTGTAAGATATTATTCATAATTTTAATAAGATGGGGTTATTGTTAAAAATAGTAATGATGTAACTAAGTAAATCAAAACAAAGAAATTTACTCTATCCATAGCTATGGCTTAGAAAATCTGTTTAATTCAAATTATTAGAAAGTGAGATTTGATTATAGATAAGAAAGTGAGGCCTGTTTTTTTTAAGCAAAAGTAATGTTATTTTTCTGTTTGAATATTAATAATTTGTGAATTTATGTTTAAATCATTATTAGTAAGTTATTTAGTAATATTAGCTTTAATTTTTATTCCATTTTCTATTCTTCAAGCATTTTTTTATGCTACATTTTTAGAAATATTTTATTTTCGTTCCCACTTTTTCAGTTCTTAAGTTTTTTTGGTACTAACTAATTTTTATAAAAGAATAGCTGTATAAGAAGGTAGGATTCCTTTATTACATGTTCAATCCGCCCCTCGGTTCTAAGTCTGAGATAGCTAATATTAATTATTTTATATCCTTGCATGTCTCTTTTTTCCAAAAAATGGACTTAAAATCTGAAAATTAAGTAGAAAGAATATAAATCAAAGAAATACCATATCTATATTACCTAACTTAAAATAATCTATTAAACTTGAAATACAAATTTTCTAAAGCGAAGAAATATAAATTGAATTATTAAATCTCTTACCTTCCTAATTCAACTGTTTACAACGAAATTTGTATTACTCAAAATGACGTTCTTTACATTTTTCAACCAGTCATACTTAAAATTGAAGAATACAATTATACTAAAATAAAACCCAAATTAATAATTACATAAATTATAAAAAGTTTTTAAGATTTTTTTTCTTTTTTAAAAAAATAATTAAATTTAATCCTAGAATATGATCAAATTAATTCAAAAATTTGCAGATCTATAGTTGGTATCGTCATCTGTTCGCCGAAATACTAGTTAAATAGATATTTCTAAGCGCACGCACACACACACACACACACATATATATTAGTAAAAATTGCCATGGACGTATGACATTATCACCCGTAGTATCCACAAAATCAAAAGAAAACAAAATGGGGATAAAGGGTGGGATGTAGGAAGAAGAGGAATAAATTAGCAAATTTTCTTACCCACTCTTGTTCGATGCGTGATAGTCTAATTAAGAGAATTAAAGAACGTCTCGCGAATGGGCAGCTATTGCTCGAAGTGGAAGTTTGACAAGAAAAAAAAAAGTAATTGACGGATTTGAAAATTTTGGTATAGCTTTCCGACAACACCTAAATGATTTTATGCATGGCGTATTATTGGAAATATTGAAAAAGAGCGAAAAATACAGATGTTTCTGTAAAATTCAAAATGGTCCACAACATTGACTGCATGAAAGCGGAAGGTTATTTCGTCACAATGCGCATCATATCAGTTACGATAATGCTACAGTTTCACGTTGTTGGCTGAATTGTTTACAAGGAAGTTATCGCTCGCGACAAGTAGGTTCAGAGAGAGAGCTGCTCAAACCGCAAGTGGGGAAGATCGAGCACACCAACTACCACTCCGTACATTATGAGAACAGTAGTGCCCTATCTACATCCTCCAGTAATTAAGTGCCAGTACCATTAGCAGACGGCTACAGGCTTCTTGGTCGCTTGCACGGATACCATTATGGAGACTGACCTTGACACCACAGCAACTCACCAAATATCGCAATGGTGTCATGAAAGAGCTGCATGGAGCCATGCGAAATGGCAATGGATTATCTTAAGTGATGAGTCTCGCTTTTGTTTTGGTGAAAAAGATAAGCGCTCTTATGTGTGCAGGTAACGAGGTTAGCTCAACGATGGACTATTTGTTGTCACTCGTCACTCAATCAAACAGCAGGGTATTTTGTTATGGGGTTTGATTTCGTTCAATGCCCAATCTCCGTTGGTTTTCATCAAAATCACTTGGTCAGCCAAAAAGTACGTTAGTGAGGTCTTTCGACCAATGGCCATTCCTTTCACGAATGCCCATCTCGGTCCTCTATTTCAATAAGCAAATGCTCGTGTTCCTACTGCTGCCATCTCGAGAGCTTGCTTTGCGTCCATGGACACTATGCCATGGCCAGCAGCATCAGCAGACATGTCACCCATAGAAACCTCTTTGGATGCTAAAGGCTTAAGACTTCCTCTTAAAGGCTTAAGACTCTATTAAGACTTCCAACATCAGCACAAAATTTGGATGATCGACATGTAAAAATTCAATTTACCTGGAATGAGTTCAGTCAAGACTTGAAGAGGTCTACGACTCATGCTACAATGTGTAGCAGAACGCATTACAAATAATAGTGACCCAACATCCTTTTGAGAGTTATAAGGATTTTACATTTTGACTAATAAATTTTGTCATAACCATGCTGCATTTTTAATCTTTTTTTTTTTTTTTTTTTTGCTGTTTGTGAGTACTAACTAAATTTGAAATATTATTTCAATCTGACTATTTCTTCTAGGTGCAGTTTTTGGTGTGACAATGAGTTTGCATAAATGTGTATGTATGTATGAACTTAATCAGTAATCCCCTCAGTAATATATATATATATATATATATATATATATATATATATATATATATATAT